>JAPDVR010000021.1:9625333-9785333 GCA_026230005.1 Gila orcuttii | reverse complement strand
TCTGTCTATACGGTGTATATATATATATATATATATATATATATATACACATACACACAGTTTGTTAGTTGTCAGTTTGTTATAATGGCAAAATAATCTTTAACATTCTGATTTCAAACACTGTAAATCTGACCTTCCTGTGACCGCTGACTAAAGTCACACAACAAATATTAATTGTGCAACCCTGCAGGGATGCGTCTTTTCTCTAAATGATCCCATTTCACAGCAAAAAAAATAACCGTGCCTGCCGCCACATTACGAAGTGAACGCCATTTTATACCCAGAACCCAGCAGATCTTAAAAAGACTGTACGAAAAATGGAAAAGGGGGGCGGAGTAAAAAAAAAAAAAAAAATTCATTCCTTGCATCTTCTCTGGTCTTATTTTAATACCTCTCCCTCTCCTTGTTCACCCCTCCACACATCATTAAACATATTATTATAACATGACTGTCAGCTTGCGTCTCTCTCGCCGCTCCATTCTTGCTCTGCCAGGTAATCAATTTGTCGTCACTCTCTGTAACCCCAGTAAAGTCATCAAGGGAAATGAGTTACAGCTGCAAAAAGCCTTCAAGAATATAGGTGGGGGTTTGAGGGGGGGTCAGGAGGGGGGGGGGAGAAATGACAACACGGGCCTGGAATATTCTGCCGCTGATAGCACATCCCAGGTCTCGAAGATGAAATATTAATGCACAATTTGTTTATCTGCGGGCCCACATCTCTCCTGCCGCCGAGCTGTTAATTTTCTATCTGCGCAGACAACAGATCAGTCAGTCATGAACTCTTCATAGCCATTACCGGGAGACATTTTGATTAAGTATTCCTAATGTAGTGGATAGGAAAGAATGAAAACACTCTGCCTGCCAACTTTTGATTGACCATTAAGCCACTGATGAATGTGCCTGTCAAAGAGGAGACAATTACCTCAACAATGAAGAAACTCTTCTGGAAGGCTTATTTCTCCATAGGGCTGACACATTTACCAGATTACAGGCGAGCAGGCCCAGAGCGTGTAAAGGGATCGCTTAGGAATCTTCGCAAAAGTTCACTCAATAATTGCGCCGCTTTTGTTACAGGGAAGGGGCTTTTAGAGAGAGCGACGAATGTGTGTGCGCGAGGGAAAGTGACAGACAAAGTAGAAACTAGGAAGAAGGGACTTAGCGTCTTCAGGAGGTTTTAAGATCCGCCATTGCTGGCAGAGTGTGATGACCATCTGTGGGGTTTGTCCACTGTTATTATAAAGAGTGATCATCCTTCCACCTCGCAAAGAGTCCAGAGCATATGGCGTCGATGTACGGAAAAACAATAACCTGCGGTACGCACTTTCTAAAGCAAAGTTTGGCTCCTTACAATCTTGCCATTGTGGCTACTTCTTTTAAAGCATTGAAAATGCTGCAACTAATGGGCTTTGTCTAGAAAGACAATCAAATGACAGATTCATGCTTTAACCTGTGGCGTATGGCTGTAATACAAATCAAATATTTTGATCAAAATACAAATTTGATAAATGTTATTAATTTTAAATACACATTTAAAAGAAAAATGCATTTTTAATAATAAACTACTGAAATGCACATTAGTAGTTAAATAGTTAAAAAGCCTAACAATTATGGAAACTATTTTGTTTAATAATCAGAACAGCCACCACCTGAGGTCGTGGGAAGGCTAACAAAGAACCGGTGATAAATGGATCTATTAGAAATTAATCTATCAATAAATCCAACATGACATGAGATCAATCATATGACAAGTAAAAGCCAAAGGGGAAAAGAAAAAAAAAGAAAGAAAATGTTTCAGTGAAAATACTTCTGGTATACAGCCAGTTGCGTTGCTGTGCATGAGAAGATTCTGGCTGTGTTTCAAAACCTAGTGAGTTGCCTACTACCTTTGTATCATTGATCATTATTTTCCTGTTTATTGCTGTGAAGCTGCTTTGAAATAATCTGTATTGTATACAGCACTATATAAATAAAGGTGGCTTGACCGCATGTTTTTGGACACCATAGGCACTTTAGATACATTATTCAAAATGATGCACGCACATGCTACCTAGGTAGGGGGCTCATAAGGATTTGACACACAGCCTAAGAAAGACTGTATTGTCAACACTGCTAAGGAATCAAAATGAAAGAACATTCATTGTTTCGGCTAAACTGAAGATGCTTCTTGATTATTTTTGCCTAGACAGCATCACTGGCATCATTATGAAAATTACTCAAAATGATGCTCTCAAAAATGCTGTCTAGTTAGTTCACAAGACTGTCTATGAAACAATATGTACTGGCAACATTGGTACACAATTAAAAAGTTAAAAACAAAATAGCAGGGCTAATCTCATCATGTTACTGAAACATAAATAAAAGATGTAATCTAAACGGCTTTATTCTTGTGTGTTTCGCGCTCTGGAGCGCGCGTCCGTGTGTGTGTGCGTGCCGGCACTCCGTTTGTGTGTGTGAGTGTGTGTGTGAGTCCGTTTGTCTATGAGATATTATGGGTTCATAGGAAGTTCAACCAATATTCGGATCCAAAGCAGCACATCTATCCAAAATCACTCTGCATTTCCTCTCAGTGTATTTACAGAAACGCGTCACGCTTCGGTTCCCAACAAAATCTGGCTAAAGTTTGAACTTTTAAACTTTGACGTCCAAAACAACTATATAACGTGTAAATAAATAAAATCACACTAGTTTAAAATTAAAATAAGGTTTATTTTACTTCATTAGCCTGTGTGAGCAGCATGCCACTCACAAAAGCAATTAACATTAGAAATAGGCCAAGAAGTGAGCCTTGCCTAAACTCTGATTCACTTCGATTACATGCAAACACATTAGGCTACTTGAAAAGCGAAACAGCATGTGTATATAAATAGGCTACTTGTTTTAAGAGAAAATCTGAAAATATAAAGTTAACTTATTGTTTGTTTTAAAGAATATTTACTTATTTTTATTCACAACCGAGACGAAAATATTGATTAAGACCATTTCCCCCACAACGTCTAACAGACGTTACAGGGGTTACACAAGGTTCACTACTCGGTCCGTTTATAATGCTAAAAAACGTTACGAGTTTCAAGCATACCGTTCTCTTGATGATGCCAAACAAACGCTGTTTACATTCTAAACACGCGTGTTTACGTTTATTTAAACGTGAAATAGTTCGTTGGACTTGAAAGTTTAAAAACTTTCGTCGGATTTTGCGCGAGAACCGAAGCGTAAGCTTTTGCAGTGTATCAAAGCATCATTCTCTGATATTAACCATCCTCTTTCTAAGACAGCGGTATCACTTTCATCATACTGTTTCACAAGATAAAAATAGGTCCGTTCAGATACAAAATCGTACGCTCTTGCGACTTAAAACGCGGATGAATAGCAACATTCATGTCGGGATGAATGTGAAATGATAGGTGTCAATTTGAATCTTACCCGCAGCCCTTTTGGGTGCTTGCTGTTTCCTCCTTGGCATGTTCAACTCTCTTTAGTTCACGTACAGTGAAACTGAGCCCAGGTGAAATTCTGTAAAAGCGCTCTGATATAGTCCATACACACGCAATAGCGACTCTCTAATGCACTTCAGTTCCGTACAATCCAGTTTTTCAGAAACGCTGTCCAGAAATCAGGTGTCTCTATTTTAATATACCTCTCCTTCCAAGATAGACAGATCTATGGCGGATTGTTTTGCTTTGCTTTTCTTTCCGTCTCTTCTTCTTTTCTTTTTGTGTTTCCCAAGCCAAAAGGACAAACGCTGTCAATCGCTTAGACTCCCGGTCTCGTATGAAACGTAGTAGGAAAAGGGCAGAAAAAATAGTGTATATCACACACACACGGCGATGCCAGCAGCAAACATCGATCCATAGAACAAACTGAACATTAAAAACTCCTCCTCCTCCTCCTCCTCTGGACTTGATGATGGCAGCGAGACATTTGTTACACTAGATAACCACGAGTTTATTAAAGAGACAGGGGCCGGAGAAAACATGAGACAGCCCACAAGACTAGCCTCATACTGTCTCTCTGCCGCTTTAGGCTTGAGTTTACAGAGATGCTGAAAACTGAGCGCGTGAAGCAATGAATGCTTCAGTGTAATGACACACTGCAGAGTAATAATGAATAACATGCATGCAATATGTAATTATTTTTAGTAGCTGCCAGACATGAGATATAATTGCCATTGCTGTGGTAATTACCTACATTAACATGTATATGTGGAAGCTGTAAGGGGTCTCTGTATGCCTATAAAAGGCAGAGAGACAAAAATGTTAAATGCTATACCTGGAAATGTGAGAATAACACATTAGTATCCATGTTACAGTGCAAAATACTTATGAATATTATTTTAGTAGGTGCTAGAAATTAAACATTGTTGTTGTTGTTATCAATTAGTCTACTATAGCAATCTGTTGTGTACAGTATACAGTTGGCTAAGATGTTTATAAAGGCATTGAGAAGAATCCAGCGTTAAATACACAGTTGTTGTGTAAAAAACAAAGACATTTTTATGTTATGTTTAGTGTATACATTCTGATAATGAATGATAATATGCAATATATAATAATGTTCAGTAGCTGCTCACTGTAAAAAAAACAATATGGTTGGTTTAACTTAAAAAAAAAGTAAGTTACATGATTGCCTTAATTTTGAGTTCATTGATATACAAATTTGAGTTAATACAACAAAGGAGATTGGTTTAGTAAATATAGAAACTCAAAATATTATGTTATCTGAACCACATTATCTAAGTTGATTTGAGAAGATAAAAAGTTGTGATAACAAATCAAAAATAATTTTGGTTTAACTTAAAGTAAGTTACCTGGTTGCCTTAAAATTTTGAGTTCACTGAAATAAAAAATTTGAGTTCATACAACAAAGGAAATTTTTATTATGAGAAAATATTATGTTATCTGAACCACATTAATTATCCAAGTTTATTTTACAAAAGATAAAGAACATTGTGATGATAAATCATGAAAAATCATTTTTTACTGTGTCGAAATAAGGCATTGTTATTGTCATTGCTATCTTGATTAATTAAATTACAGTAGCATGTTATATGTTATGCATCATATTACTCAGCACATGCTTATGCACTACACAGTATCATGTGACCATGTTTTCAAAAATGTGTTTGGTTTTGAAAAGGCCTATGAAGTCATATTTCATCAGAACACAATAGTAAAGTGATCTCATCCCATCAGTCATCTCAATGTCAAAAAGTGGCCAGATTTACCCAAATTCACCCAGTACAATGTCACAAGCGATTTGATTTAAACCGAAACCATAGAAACATTAAAATCTTTCAGCTGAGAAATCATTTATGATGTCATAGTAACAGC
This sequence comes from Gila orcuttii, assembly GCA_026230005.1. Taxonomy (NCBI): domain Eukaryota; kingdom Metazoa; phylum Chordata; class Actinopteri; order Cypriniformes; family Leuciscidae; genus Gila; species Gila orcuttii. The sequence continues at coordinate 9,780,006 of JAPDVR010000021.1, read as the reverse complement.
AACAATGAGCGGCACCGTACATTGTTCGGCACAGCTTTATTACATTTATTACAGCGTAACTGTAGTCCTACAAGGTGAAGCAGAATGGTTCCCCTTTCTGAAGCGCAGTGTCTCACCATTTGTGTCCCGACCTCTCACCATCTCTGATTATTGAGGTCACGGATAAACAAATGAGTGGCCATTACTCACAGACTACAGATGACCTCAGCACACACCATTGCTGTGTGATAAATGATCCCGCTGTCATACAGAGAGATGATGCTGCCTTTGTTAATCTGTTATGTGGTGACGTTACTCGATCCTCCTGTTTTCTCCCGTCTCCTCGCGCTGATGTGCGGATGCCAGTCACCGGGCGATGATGGCAGAGACCTCCCGTGAACTTGACATGAACTCCACCGATCAATCAGTGTTGAGCTTCCACTTTGACCATACCTGTCTGACAGCTTTTAACACCCTCTGTGTATAAACGTTAACACACACACACACACACATTATATCTCTACCTGTATGTAGTGCACTGCTGGCACCTTGCCATCTCATCTTGACCAGCTTTGTGTGACTTTCACTAAGTGATTGTGTGCACAGTTTATAAGCAGTAATATAGGGGTATTTTGTCATGTGCAATGTCAACTGGCCAGTATTACGTTGAGGTAACAGTCCACAGGTGTGTTTAGTCTGGTTGTGTGAACTTGAATTTGAATGTAAGCTGTATTTTATTTTGTTTTAACTAGAAAACATTTGAAAAAAGCCTTGAAGTTAAGGTTTCTTGGACAGATAGAATAAGAGATCAAATGACAGAACGAGAAATAGAATGATAGAACATAGCACAATCGAACGATAGATAGATAGATGGATAGAACAAGAGATAGAATGAAAGAACGATAGAACAATAGATAGATGGAATGATAGAACGATGGACAGAATGATAGAACGATAGACAGAATGATAGAACTAGACAGAATGATAGAACGATAGAACAATAGATAGATAGATAGATGGAATGATAGAACGACAGACAGAATGATAGAACGAGAGATAGAATGATAGAACAGGAGATAGAATGATAGAACGGGAAATAGAATGATACAACAATAGATTGATAGATAGAATGAGATAGAATGATAGAACGAGATACAGAATGATAGAACAATAGATTGATAGATCGAATGAGATAGAATGATAGAACGAGATACAGAATGATAGAACAATAGATTGATAGATAGAATGATAGAACGAGATACAGAATGATTGAACGATACACTGTAAAATCCAACAGCGATTCTAATTAACACTTTTTAGTTAACTTTTCTTAGTCTTAACTTAATTTTAAAAGCTTTCCTGTAGCTCAAACAGTAGAGCGTTGATGCTTGCAACACCAAGGTCATGGGTTCGATTCCCAGGGAAAGCAAGAACTGATAAAAATGTAAATGTGTACCCTGAAATGCAATGTAAGTTGCTTTGGATAAAAGCATCTGCCCAATGCATAAATATAAAAATGTAAATGTAAAACTCTAGTAATCTGTACTATTCACTTTGTTTACTCGGAAAACCTAAGAGTAATTGATTGGTTTGAGTGTGGTTTTTAAGGCGGGAAAATTCTTAATGGACTTTTCACTCATTTCCTCCACTTCTGCAGTTATTTCTCTCTGTTTGCATTCACTCATTTCCCAAAGTCATCTTGAATGTTGAATTGTCAATACAACTGATAATTTGAGAGAACCACATAAGCTGACTTCATAAATTGATGTTGATTTTCCTAAAATGTTTGGTTGGGCACTTGGAACTTCATTTATACTATTGTAATTCTCTTCCCATTGATGCAGCGAATCAACAAGAAATCAGTTATTTGGTTTCAAAGGAAGAGAAGTAATATATATATATATATATATATATATATATACACGTATATGTATGTATGTGTGTGTATATATATATATATATATATATATATATATATATATATATATATTAGGGGTGTCGAAATTAATCGTTTCTACGGTGCACTGCGATGCAGACGAGGACGATTCGGTATCGGTTCAGTAATAGACCATAACCGGTTATAATGTACTGACGCTTTTCTGACGTCATTTATCGCGCATGTGCTATGTCGCGGTAGCCGGTAGCATACACTGGCAGAGGGAGGCGAGACGCGAGTGCGAATTAAACATTCTTTCTTACATACATTTACATACATACATTACATGCGCATGCAAGTTACATGCGCTTCTTGAGGCACACACACGCAAGGTCTCGCTCTCTCCCTCTCTGCTGTGCGCGCGCTACACGGTTTGAACATACATTCACGTAGCCTTTCGGGAGAGTGGATACATTTCCCGGGACAGGTTATTAAAAGATAAATCGGGACAAACCGAGATAGATGGCAACCCTTCCGCACCCGATGGTCAAATTACAATTGTGTTGTTACGCGTGATTATAAATGGATGATCGTCTTCAACAGCGGACTCGGTGACGGTTGATGCGCACGTCTCCAGGGTAACATTATACACTGATGAATGAGCGCTGCTTTTAAATGAACATTTCTTTAAAACAAAATTGATTTGACAGAATTTCATTTTCTTAATGGCATAAACAGGCTTTAGTCCCATGAAACTTAAACTGGAATGTCTCTGTTTTTGTCACTGCGACTTCCCGAACAGGCTAACACACACGCGCGCGCGCGCACGCACACATCACTTTTGAAGTAAAATTGAAAATTGAGGATGCGGTGCATCGCAATGCATCGCGATATCGAATTGAACCGAATCGATGACATGATAATCGTAATCGAACCGAACCGTGAGACCAGTGTAGGTTCACACCTCTAATATATATATATATATATGAATGAATGATTTATAACATAACTACTTTTTTTAGGTAAGTCTAACTAATTAGATTTTACAGTGTAGAACGAGAGACAAAATAAAGCTGAATTTTTATTTTATTTTTTACTAGAAAACATTTGTCAAGTTTAAAAGGCCTTGAAGTTTTAAGGTTTCTTGGACAGATAAAATAAGAGATCGAATGAGAGATAGTATAATACAACGAGAAATAGAACGATAGATAGATAGATAGAACGAGAGACAGAATGATAGAGTGAGAGATAGAACGATAGATGGAATGATAGAATGAGAGACAAAATGATGGAACGAGAAATAGAATGATAAAACAGTTGACAGATACTGTATATAAAATGATAGAATGATAGAACAATAGATAGAATGATAGAACGATAAATAAAATGAAAGATAGAGAGATAGAACGACAGACAGACAGAACGGACGGACGGATGGATATACAATTATTTCCTTGCAGATGCCCCCACATCCCCCCCAAAAAAACATGCAAAAATTTTGACTCTTTTGACTGGCCAGTACAAAAATAACACCAACAACAACAAAAAGAAATTGAAAGAGCAAAAGCTAGTAATACTAATGCAAACAAACAAATACGAGATATTGCCAAAGCGTTGACACTGCTGATAGTTACGGTTGTATCTGTTCTGTATTCAAGCTTTCATAACGTGCCGTAAAACTTAATTATGAAGTCTAAAAAAAAAGCCCCTGTAAGTTTTGGTTTGAAGCTGTCTGACATAGCAAAATATATGCAACTGTTGCCAATGAATGCTACACAGTGTTAATTCGCATGGTAGGGGTTTTCAATGTTTTGTTCCGCAGCTCTGGTGCAAATCGTCAGTTCTGCGCTGAGCCGAGAAGAGCTAATTAAAATGCACTCCCCATGATGAAAGAGTCAAGGCCTGGGGATTCCAAACCTGCTTCTGATTCAAAGCTCAAATTTCATGTGATACGGACAGGCGGTGATTGAAGTCTTGAGAGCTGTAATTTTCAAAGTAGAACAACAACATATGCATACTGTTAACAGCAGATGCTTAATTTGAAAATCTAATGCATATAACCCAATTAGAAGACGAGGAAAAGAACCACAAGTGAAATTAAATAGGCTGCCGTGCTGGTTTAAACCTTTCAAGACGAGTCTTTCAAGACCAGAATATTTTGCCTGATATTTCCATCAAGCATCTCAACTAAGCAATCAATATTTCTGCACAATAATTAACAACCGTGCAGCTGCCACATGCAGGATGGAAACGTGTTGCGCCACGTTCCATATTTCAGTTCCCTTAAATGGACCTGGTTTACATGAAGTCCCTCATCGAGGAAGGACAATGGAGGAAATATTTCATGGAATGTAGGACAGGTAAAATACCACAAACGGAGACGAAAAACCCATAACCGCTCCTCTGATAAACTAATAGGCTCCACTTGTCAAGGCTGCATAACAGAGAACACTGACCTTTTCTCGAGCATATGCAAACATATTGTTTGTGTGTGTATGTAAAGATGTGTGTTTTCACGAGATGTTGAATTAGCTGAGGGTGAACGATCGTGCGTTTCCAGTACCACAGGCTACAAGCAAAGACTTTCCTGCCTTGAGATGAAGAGAATCGTGGGGGGTAAAGCTGGAATCTACTTTACTTTGACCAAATCACGTGTTCAGTTCAGCAAAACAAACTGTGGCTGAACACAAGAAGTACGCTTACATGCACAACCGTACACCTTATGGCTAATAATGTAAACTCTTTTGTCAAAAACTGTCCCATACATCCCCTACTGTTCAGTTTTTGTTTTTGCATTAAATTGCAATAAATTAAATAAAATATGTTCTTTTGAACTTTATTTTTTTTTAAAAATCATGAAATTACACACACGCACGCACACACACACAAGGATTTCCACAATGTTTTCAAGATTGATAATAATAAGAAATGATTTCTGAAGGATCATGTGACACTGAAAACTGGAGTAATGATGCTGAAAATTCAGCTTTGATCACTGGAATAAATTACATTTTAAAATATATTCACATTATAGCTGTTAAAATTGCAATAATATTTCACAATATTCCTGTTTTACTGTATGTTTGATTAAACTGCAAACGTCTCAAAGAGATAGACAGTCATTCTCTATTTCACACATTCATACGGGTGCAATACAAATTCCTTTAAACAAATCTCCACAGATACACCAACATTTGGATTTTGCATAGTCATCATTATAGAACGCATAAAGAATCCATGAATGCACAAATTATTAAATGTCTGATTTTGTAAGCGTTTTAACGCCAGGACCAGAGAAATACCTGATGATTTCTAAATCTCATGTAAACTTTGTACTGTCAGCTTAATGATTTTTTTAAAAACATTTTGTAACCCTTGAAATTTTACAATTACCTGCTTTTAGATCGTTATCAGTACTTTTGATTATGGATTATGAACAAAATGCTTATTTTAAAGAAAGAATTTAGTAAGATTGGAGGGTTTTTACTCTTGTTTTAATGTATACACACTGAATATGCCGCAAGGTCCTAGTGTTTATATGCAGAATGAAATCATAGTAATGATCTGAAATTACCAGATAATCGGAGTACGATTGTGCATTGAAACGCAGTCACTATAAGGGACAAAAAACTGTTCTTAACACTGTAGCTAAAGCATAAACAAGATTTGCAACAAAAATTGCTGCAGGACAGCATAATTTTTTCATTGTTTATCTTATGAGAAATAATAATCCTTTAACTTCCTGCTGGTGGGGGGTATAGTGTTTCAAAGTAGTTACTGTGACCCAACATGAGTTTTTTTTTTTTTTTTACCTCAATAAGGATCCATGCTTGCGGTGTTTCCACCACTAGCACTTGACCTATTTCTTCTCATGTAATGTATCATTAAAGCAGCCTTGTGAAATGACTTAATTATTCATGCTTGATTTCAAAGTATGGTGCTTAAGCAACGTGGCTCCACGGGAGGACTGACACACGCGACGGTGTTCGTACAAGCACACATACTGAGCGCCGTGCGGACGGGCCTGTTCACCAACACAACCTCCGCTGTGTTCAGTCTGTACTCGGCATTAAGGTATTAGCCCTGCTTGGAAGATAAATGCCCATGTCACACATTCTTACACACACACACACGCACACACACATGGTCTCGGCCTATTCAGCTGACATGCACTAGGCATTATTCAAACAGAACTGGAAAATGTGATATAGTGTGAAGTGACACACATCTGAAGCACATTTGAGGAAGACTGAGTGATCTTTGAGTAATCTGTTTGAAGGAAGAATATTTTCCATATTGTCCTCCTTATTTCCCACAAGTCATATTGCACAAAAGACAGTGGCCTCAAAAAGTATTTGGACACTTAAATCACGTTGAATGTCCATGCATTAGATACAAAAGGAATCATGGTAGAGCTTCTCTTCACTTTTCTGAGACATTTTTGAATGATGTGGTATTTGGTCATTTTTTGTGGATGTCTCATGTTAGTTTCACTTAAAGGGACAGTTCACCCAAAAATGAAAATTCTGTCATCATTTACTCTCCCTCATGTATGAGTTTATTTCTTCTGCTGAACATGAAGAATTAGGTAACCCAACTGTTGATGGGCCCTATGGACGTCAATGGGGTCCATCAACTGTTTGCTTACCAACATTCTTCAAAATATCTTCTTTTGTGTTCAGCAGAAGAAAGAAACTCATACAGGTTTGGAACAACTTGAGTTTTCATTTTTGGGTGAACTATCCCTTTAAGTTCACAAAATAACAGCCCGTTCTCATCCCAAGACGTCATATAACTGACGCTTTTGACATTCGTCAATATCCGGCGCACATGGCACCCTTTAGCGTCAATATGAGACGCAGATAGATATGGGCCAGAAGGATATGGGCCCTCCTAGCGGTGTAACCCTAACCCTACCCCAGACCTAAACCTACCCATATCTATATTGACGCTAAAGGGTGCCTTGTGCGTCGGATGTTGACGAAAGGTCAAAATATGACGCCCTAGGATGAGAATGCGTTGAAAATAACCACCGGTGTATTTAATCTATAAACACATTCCACAAAGTTTGACAAACATTAAGTGTCCAAGATCTTCGTTTTCAACAGTATATCGCTTGCTTCACATTCTGATGCCTAACAAAATTAATATATGGTAGTGGCCAAAAGTGATGTCCGGCCTTATCAAAAACGTGTTAATGATTTTGTAATCATATTGAGTAGTTGTGCTTGGAGTCAATTGTTGTATTTGTGATAACACAATAAAAAATGTGCAGACATAATTTTTGAAGAACACGCAAAAACAAGTGAGGACCAGCAAAATATTAATAACTGTTTTTTTTCTTTTGCATAGTAAATAAAACCTGTAACTGCAGTTTGCCAAATAATTTTAAATATCTTAAATAAGTTAAATACCTTACCAAGTTTAGCGTTTCATTTTTCCTTCATATTTTGATTAAAAAAATATATATATATTTTCCACATACAGTATTTTGATGGTTTAATTGAACAAATCATTAAAAACAAATCAAAACTCTAAAATTTCATTCGCACTTTCAGATATTTCTTTTTAACATTATTACAAATAAGAACCAATGCTTTTTGGCATTATTAATATCAAACCTGCCACAATGTGTCGTTGAATGTCATTAAAAAAAAATCAGCAGTGAAAATATTTTGCCTTACATCATCTTTTTCGGAAAAATTAAGTCATGCAGGTTAAAAAACAACACAAGAGTAAATAAATAATATATATATTTTTTTTTAAACAGAAGTTTACACTTTATTTCGATGATATTCTGTAAAGTTGCACCCACATGTAAACTAACTCTCATTAGAGTAGTTCAGTATTAATAGACTGTTAGGGTTAGTAGAATAAGTTGACATGTACATGCAAAGTTACGTATAGTCAGTAAAATGTCAGTTGGGGGACCATCACAATGAAGTGTTAGCATTAAGCAGACAATCTACTAATACTCTACGAGACGAGAGTTAGTTAACATGTAGGTGCAACAATACTTAGTCAACAAAATATCTAAAGGAGACCATCGAAATAAAGTGTTACCAAACAGAAGGTATCATTTGAAATGTTCTAGTACCCAAACTACAAAAATAACTAGTTCAGCAACACAACAGAACTGACTTCTCATGAAGACATTATCTTGCAACGTTTTGACAAATCAAATATGATCTGTGCCGAGCAAGACCAGTGTCGAGTGTCAAACCCTGAGCGTGTGATTGAGAACAGACGACATTCAGACCAGAGTCACGACGGGCCACCGAGATCTCCCCGCCACATCTGACTGACAGATGCTTGTTTGCGTATTTATTCCAATGAGGACACACACACATCTGAGTTTGGACCCATGCAGAAAGGTAAGGCCCGAGTCCGACCTGTCACTTCCTCCTCGGTACAGTCGTGGTCCAAGGCGACAGCGCGTCCAACCCAGGTTTGTCACTGTCTGTCCAGACCTGACCTGTCAGCTTACGTGTGCGGATGTGAATGCTGATGGATGTTTCCAGAACTGCTCCTCTGTGTCCATCAAAAGCTGGAATGTGTCACTGCCACTTCAGAGTCCGAGCTCAGAGCTTTTGAAATCTGTTGACAGCTGCAGAGGGTGGTCTGCAGTTCTGCCAAACCGGATCAGACGGGTTCTGATCTGACGGGGAGCATTCAGAACACTTGCTGCGCAAAGAGGGACGGTTTGTGTTCAGTCCACTGCATGCCGATCACAGTTTTACGCTTTGTCTGGAAGGAAAACGTTTGAAAGATTCTCTTGTTGGGGGGAAACGTGAAAACTGATGAGAACAACCTAACACAGGCTTATTGGAAAAACATGCCTTCATTTGCATTTTTGCAAAAACATACCTATACATGCATACAATATGTACAAGTGAAGCAGGAGCACTTTCCTAGGATGTCTTGAGGATGCATTGAGAAAATACCTAGCATGACTGTGGCCTAACCACTTTAAATCATGAAATTTGTAGTTTCCCAGTTGCTACTGCAGTTTTACAGACAGACTAAAGATCTTCTTGTTGAGGAAACATGAAAACTGTGATGTTGCTTGGAACAGCTTGGATCAAATGAGATGTTATGATGACTATAGAAGAGTGAAAACACAATATGGTTAATATTAGGACCCTTAGGGACATAAAAAATGATTTAAAAAAAAATAAGATGGGAGTACAAAAAAGTTTCTTGGGAGAACTCAAATACATTGGCGAGGAAACACAAACAAAAATGCAATTTTTCCCTTTCATTTCATATTTTTTTTCCATCACCATGTCCCTTGAGGGCCACTGTATGTTCCACCTTAACTTTTGAAATAATGAAACAAAAAAAGCATAAAACAGAATTTGCAACCCATTTACATGCATTAAGTGAAACATTAAACAATATAACCACCTCCAAAAGGAAGTATTTTAAGGTGGCATAGTTACATTGTGCTTCCTTAAGTAAGTACTGAGTAATATGAATTAACTACATGTACTTGCTATAGTTACAGTTAGGGTTTGGTTTAGGGTTGGTTACTTGTAATTATGCATAATTTACTGTTATTACTATAGTAAGTACACGTAGTAACCTTAAAATAAAGCTGAAAAATTGAATAAAATAAATAAATAAATATATAATATCTCTATCAAATGGATTGTCCGTCCAAGAACATCACACTATTAATAAAGTTATTATTTTATTTTATTAATCCTTTTGTCGAGTTGTTTTGAACGATTCATTGGTTCAAATTATTCTAAAGAAAACAAATGTTTGTCTTTGTGTTTATCGAAATTTAACTTGAATTGCCTCTGAAATGAGGTTTCCTTTTCCACTGACAAATTTAATCTCTCTTATTCTTCAACCGCCTGTCATATAGAGACACTTTTCATGATCCAATAAATATTTTTCTCATAGAATATCCTCAGAAATATGTCACAATAGTGAAGCAAAACATAATTTCATGTTGACTGTAAGATGCTGTAATTTATTGCTTAAAATAACCAGTAACACTTTAGTTTAGGGTCCAATTCTCACTATTAACTAGTTGCTTATTAGCATGCATATAACTAGAATATTGGCTGGTTATTAGTACTTATAAAGCACATATTAATGCCTTATTCTGCATGACCATATTCTATATCCCTTAATCCTACCCAATACCTAAACTTAACAACTACCTTACTAACTATTAATAAGCAGTAATTAGGAGTTTACTAAGGCAAAAGTTGAGGTTTGGACCCGAAACTAAAGTGTGACCAAATAACGTAATGTCCACAGTATGATCCTTAGTATTAGAGAAGAATATGTGGTAACGCTTTAGATTACAGCCCAGAAAGTACTGCATAATTAAAGAGATTTTACAGTGTAACTTTCTGTAATTATAGTGTAGCCTACTTATAAAGTACTTACATGTAAGTATAAGGGAATAAAGGGGTAACAACCAGGAGAATAAAAAAAAAAATTATACTGTAAGTATTATAGAATTAAGGGGTACTCATTCTGGTATTATGATACAACAATCTTACATTTGGGAGCAATTTAGCAAGAATATACTCTACGTACCTTTTTGTAATAATGGTGTACCAAGACATACTGTATAAGCTTTTTAAAAATGACAGGGTACATATGCATTTATAAAGTAATCTTTGAATAGATTACTTTGAAAAGTAATCATGAATAGATGCGCTTTAATGGACTTCCAAAGTCATACAGCCATTCACTCCCATTATCAAGCTTGGAAGAGCCAGGACATTTTTTAATATAACTCAGATTATATTCGTCTGAAAGAAGAATGTCATATACTCCTAGGATGTTCAGGGTGAGTAAATCATGGGCTAATTTTCATTTTTAGGTGAATTATCGCTTTAAGCATTTGAAATGAGTTGTTGATTTAAAAAATGTGTTTTAAACGAAAAATAAGTGTTGTAAATCTGTTTTGAATTAAGTTGTTTTTCAAATAAAGGTTATCAGAGTTCCAAGATTCAACAAAGTGAGGCTGAAACACTCTTTTGTGCATCTTAACGTTGAACAAAACACTTAATCAGAAATCAAGAGTATTGTGAAGGTGTTGTAGTTGTATAAGTGTAGTATTGAATGTATAATGTGGGAGGTTTAAGTGTATTGTGATGTTTAATGTATGTTGGTTGTTGTTGTAAACATACACACTGTTATGCAAGAAAAATTTCAGACTTGTCTGACAATAAAGTATTAAAGTATTAGTATTAACTATATTAGAGTCCACACCAGCGGACAATTTCGTTCTGCGTTCTGCAGTTTTGTCATCTGTCGCTTTAAATGCTCGAGCTCTTTAAAGCAGGATGGATTCTGATTGGCTGTCAGTGTTTTTATCGTTCATCAGCTGGGAGAAAAATCTTTATCATCTGTTATCGTCTTTGGTGTGACCGGGCCTTAAGAGTCAAAATCCCCTTTCATAACTTTTCCAAAGAGGTTTTTCATCTGAAAAGTTAAAGCCATATTTGCGGTTATGCGTTACAACAATGTTGCTCAATCTGATTTTTATCTATGTTTTACAGGCATTTAATCTTCTAATAGCATAAAATCACAATTTTTTCCCAGCATATTCATTGCAAAATCCATTGTTTATGTTCAGATGACACACGTACGTTCACTCGACAGCAGCTGAGAAAAGTCTGAAAGCCATTTCCTTTTAAAGGTGATGGAGTAGATTGCCACCCATATTTAGAGTCTCTTTTCCCTCCTTTTTTAGGAGGACAACTCTGGCTTTTAATAAACATGTAATAAGAAAGAAAACAGCTGGTAGCTGTATCACAGATGGTGCTGTTCTTGGCATCTCAGAGGAGGGGACCACACATGCAGATGGCTCATTATTCCAGCATTTGGTTATGCATATTGCACAAAATCTTATTCCAATGCTTAACAACCAGTATAAGCAATACAGGTGTTACTGTTTTTTTTAAACACAGTTTTTCCTTCACAACATGCACCTCTCCACAAACAACACACACATATGTCTATCACATGTTTAGATGAACTGTTATGGTTTATGTAATCAGTGTGGGTCTGATGACAGAAATGCTTTTAGACCACACAGTTTAACTTGAATACTTCCTGCCATTAGTGAAGGAAAAAACAACCACCAAATCACTAACAATAAATAAGCAAAATTATGTTTTTTTTATTTGTTTTTTTGAAATGGTGAACATTTACTACACATGAAATATTTTTGACCATCATATATCTTATACACGTGCTGCATTGATTTATGCACAACAGCAGGTCTTAGTCATGAGGTGGAGAAGAGCTTAATCTACAAAGAAATTACAATGTATATACAAACTAAGATGATTACTCAATTACTTAATAGAGAAACTCGAACAGAAAGACTGGCAAAGCAACATATATCAGCTGCCGTTGCTTTTTGTTAAAGTCCTGCGATTCGTAATAACATTTCACTGCTTACTGTAAGAGTTTCACTGGATTTCTGAATGCGTCAAATGAGGAATCAAATCTATTGAGATAAAAAGTTTACTGTAGTATGGAAGAAGAAAAAAACCTTTTAGAACTCAAAACTTCCTCCCCAGTCCAAAAAGATCACGTATTGAAACACTGTATCTATTATTTACAATAAATGTTTAGGTAACACTTTATAAGTATACAGTAACAACACACTTATAAATCATTTGCAAACTATTAGTTTATAGTTAATTAACATTTTATAAACTGTAGTTAATACATTAATAGACTATATACAAACAGTGAGTTTCATACATTGTCACTACAGTTACAGAGTTATTGTTCAATTAGCTCATATGTAAAGAGTTATATAACACTTTGTTATCAATTTATTAACCATAAATAGTTCTCACTTTAGATTAGGTCATGGAATGCCAAACATTTTTTTTAATTAAGTGCTTTAGTCCAGCCTTTATTGGGCATTAATTACAAAATAATAAGTTCCTTAAAATGTTTACTATTAATACGCTATAATAGTACTATAACATATATACAGTTATTATAATTATTTACTGTATATGAGTATATATACATACATATAATATATATATATATATATATATATATATACATATAATATATATATATATATATATATATATATATATATATATATATATATATATATATATATATATATATAAAAATATTGGTTATAAGAAAAAAACAAGTAAAAAAAGAGTTACACACACACACGTGTATCTGTGTGTGTATATATAATTTGTGTTATTTTTTTAATGTATGCATGTGTGTGTGTGTGTTACTTTTTTAAGAAAAGGTAAACATATTTGTATAAATCAAACTCAATTTTCCATTCATTATGTGACCATGAAATTGATTTGTTTGCTACATTGACACATTACAAAATGTCATCTAAAGGAAATTACAATCTACATCCTATGGCGATTATTCATAATGACTATAACTGACATACATAACATTTCACAATGCCCGCATTTAATCTCACAATGTTTGATTTTGTAGATGCACTGTAAATGTGTTATGGTCAAATATTGTAAAAATCAAATTAATGACACACTGAATTCAGTAGCTTACATACAAGCTCTTCTTTCTTTGTAATTTAAACCAGGCGAGCTATCAGACATGGCTCCCGTATGTGGTTTTAAAAAAATGGATATATTATAACATAAAACATAGTCAAAAATCTTTTCAAGTCAAACATGACATTTTGAATTCATTTTGAAAGCAAATAGGGTCTGTTTTCGATGTTATGTCGGCTTTAAGGTTTCAAACATGTATTCATGTTCATCAGTGTCACATTTCATGATGAAGAGAGATGCACGTCTGATGATTAAGTTTGTACTAATCAGCAGGAACGAGAGAAGTCCTGCAAGTCCTGAAAGATCTGCTGGGATTTTCCTTCACTGCGACTCACACTTGACACCGCATGACTGCCGGAGCTGTCCCCTCTCGTTTATAACACGCAACAATGTGACCTTTATTCCGGCAATAACCATAATGCGCTTTAGCACATGCCACTCGTGGCCCGCTGCCGCCGTTCGTGTCATATGTTGGATCTTCCTCTGAATTCAGCCGCAGAGACAACACGAGGAGTCTCTTCACGCGTCAAACTTTCCGGGAAGCTCAGTTCTGAGAGTGCCATTTTCTGTCTCTTAACCTTAAATGACTGCTATGTACAAAACCCATGGATAGATTCAAGTTCCTCGGAGCAAGTTCGCTATTTTTGTATCAAAACAACGTTTTGGTCAAGATGGTTATCGAGATAATGATGATGGCCTGCGATGGCAGGCTAATGTTACCTAGATTTGAATAGCAAATATCAGTGTTTGTCAGGGTTATTATCATTAACTAAAATTAACTGAAATAATATTATTTACAGTGCTTAGCATAATGAACACACCAATGCTAAAGTTGACTAAAAAGAGGAATAAAAAAATCATCTTTTGGAAATTGATCTTAATGCCCTAATTGAAAAAATGAGGAAAATCCAACCTTTAAGGACACCAATTTTCTTTGAAATAAAACCATGCCAATTTCTAGGTATGGTGAAGGGAATGTGATGATGTGGGATTATTTTAATTCCAAAGGCCAAGGGAACTTTATCAGGATGCACAGTATCCTGGATCCATGAAATAACTGGCCTTTAAAAATAAAAATCAGCCTGACTCTATGGGAATTTAACATAGGGGTGTCCTGACTTATGCACCCTGTATTTTAAGGAAGAACATTTATTTATTTACGATACATTATTCATTCACAAAGACAAATGGTGTCCTTAAAGGTTATATTCTCCAAAAAAAATAAAAAAAAATAAAATAAATAATAATAATTAAGGCATTAAGATAAAAAGATGATTTTTTTATTCCTCTTTTTAGTCAACTGTAGCATGGGTGTGTTCACTTATTCTAAGCACTGTATATATGGTCACTTGGTCACTTTTCAGTTGGCCATACTGCACTGTAAAAGATGATTTGTAATAGTAAAAACTTGTAAAATTGGTTAACAGTAAGTTCCTGTACTATATACAGAGAAAAACTGTAATAGATCTAACCTTACATTCAGTGTAAGATAAATAAAATGCTGTTAAATGTACCATTTTTGTAAGAAAAAAGGATGAATCAACTTACAATGCTTTCATGTGTGGTGTGAAACAGGCCAAATACATTAAAAATAAATGATCCCCAGTTATTGCTTTGCAACATTGTGATAAGTTTGGCCTGGTCACAAAAATAAAAACATTAAAACAAATCAAACGTCAAAAAATCAAAAACAAATGAAGATTGACAGCAACATGATCTTGATGCCATCTGAGCTAATGATTAAGAAGATAAAACCACCGTTGTTGTGGCTCTTATTGCACGCTCTGCTCTCTAGGTCCATCATGTCTCAGTCTTGCTCTCTTCTCGTTTCATCTGCCTGTCAGGTCGACTACATCTTTTTGATGGCATCACAGGCAATTAGCAAGATGATGCTGCACAAAACCATCTGGACGGACACATTTCATGTTGCTGGGGGAGACAGTTTTTGGCATGATAAAAATACATCCCAAGGTCAGATTTTAAGGCATAAAGTATCAGATTCTGAAAGAGTCAGAACATGAAGATTGCTGTCGCTGGGAACATCATTTTTTAAAGTACCACATTACAATAAAGTGCTACTAAGTTTTTACTAATTGTGTCTATTTAATAATTTCTCTTTGCGGTGAAAAAAAGTGACTATATTGCGTCGTTCATTTAAAAAAAGTACCATATTTTGTACTACTACTACAACTACTAATAACTCAAAACTACAACTATATAAAACCATATCCAACATAAATACAGTACACTCATGTAAAGCGATATATTTAGCAAATCTTAACTAGTTGATTGTTTATACAGTCACATAATTTAAAAATATATTATCACCCAGCTATATTAAACTATATTATCGCACAGCTCTATATATGTAAAGCTGTATATATAAGTATATCCAAATTTACCAGCATACATACAGTACACTAACATAAAAAGTGATATATAATGCACAGCAAATCTCAACTTCTTGATTTTGTCTTCTTTGAATGTTCTAAATGCAACTATAAGGCGTTAAGATATTAAAAATAACTGCTTTAAAATATACATAAATACAAATAAAATTGACTTGATTGATTTAAAGGTAACGTGTTTAATCACCACTGCTTATTTTCATGAAATATCTCACAGTGGACTGAAAGAAAACTGTCATGGTCAGTTAAAAGCTCAAGAAATACTTGAACTACGATACACATCATGCTCACATGTACAGTAATACAACTCCTACAATGCTTGAACACAATAAACATGAAATAAAAGAAAAAGCAACACACATTCGTTTCTTGAAAAAGTAGCCAATTTAGAGTAAATTTAACAAGTAACATGTTACTCTACTCATTTCTGGAAAAATGTAATCTGATTACGTAATGCATTACATCCAGCATGTGATATATCAGTGTTGATGTATCTTTTGTTTTGCTATAATTCTTTCTAAAGCCATTTTTTGTCAAATACATTTCTAAAGCCAGTTCCACCTGGACAGCCAGGATGTCTCAATGTACTATAAGATTAAGTGATATTAAAGACAGACATAATAATATTAAAATCTGTCATAATAATATTGACATTCTGGAGCGATTCCAGGGCTCATTCATTAATGATCGTTGGTTGGAGGGGGTGCTGGAAGGGTCAGAAGCCTTGAAGAGATTACACTTTGGCAGGTTTACTGCTGCTCCAAATATGATAGACCTGACGTGTCATTTTCCCGGCTAGAGCACCCTCAGAAAAGCCATAAATTATCATGGGAGAGCGGGAAATTGATTCTCCCTCTCTGTACCCTGCAAATGTTCCCCATAAATATGCAGTGATGGGACATAGCTCCTTTTATTAACTTGGCCGGAAAAAAACATAGGGTATTTAACTAAAAGCAGGGTGATTTTGAGTACCAATCACAGTTTTGGATCCGTTTTACATTAAAAGCATTATTAGATAGGCCCATCAGTTCAGTTTCCTATAGATCTATCCCGATGTTGATCCGTGAGGGTGTATCTGTACACAAATAAATCCTCCCAGATCACAAGAAAATATCAAGTTATCATTTTGAAGTTGTTTCTTGGCTCATACTTCAAAATCGATGCCTTTTTAACTCAGCTGGGAACAATTCAGTGTTTAAAAAATGTCTCCCTTTTAAAGGTGCAGTAAGTGATTTCTGAGAAACGCTGTTGAAAGTGGATTGGACCGAGCAGCACAACACACTTGTAGCCAATCAGCAGTAGGGGGCATATCCACTCATGATGGGGAAGGAGAGAGTTGGCCAATCAACAGTAGGGGGCGTGTCCACTCATGATGTGGGAGGACAGAGTGTTGGCCAATCAGCAGTAAGGGGTGTGTCACTCATGATGGGGAGGAGAGAGAGTTGGCCAATCAGCAGTAGGGGGCGTGTCACTCATGATGGGGGAGGAGAGATTGTGGGCCGATTAGCAGTAGGGGGCGTGTCCACTCATTATTTGAGCAAGAGGGAGATTTGAAGAAAGATTGTAGAAAGAGAGATGGCTGAGACATTACAAATCAAAAGAGGTCAAAGGAATATCACTTGAAAAAGAAGGTTTACAATCAGGCAAGAGCTTTAGGAACCGCGTTAATTTTAGGAAAGCTTTCCAGCACTGGAGAGACCTACTCAACCAACTCTTGCTTGAATATACTCTTGTGTACTGTATGTTCATTTTTTGTTCTTCCTTGTCGTTCTTCGCCATCCTCGTTTTATTTTTTGCGAAGCATTATTTTTTCTTTGCTTCAGCTATGATAAAGAGACATTCACTCTTGCATTGTGTGTTTGTGCATTTTGGGACCGGAGCAATGAAGGGAGGCGTGTGTTTGTTTGGGTTGATTACAATTATCAACAGTGTTACTGCATGAAATTGCTTCCTGTAACTTTAAATCATGAGTGTGAATTTGAATTAAATAGACTTCAGAGGAAGTTGAACTGGAATGACAGGAAGTGGACTTTACTGAACTGAAATGATTTCCATTACACGAGAGTAGATGTTAAAACTTCATGCTGATTTGTACTTGGACTAAGACGTAGCTTTACAGTAAACTATGCTTCTCCATCCATTTACGCTTCTTTCCATATGGTGGTGTGACTCCCCTTCTGTCCGGCGTTAACGGCTGCAGTGTACTTGGCGCGTCAGCACACACGACGGCTGCAACTACAGTGTGGTCTCCCTTGGACCAGCACGACAACCGTCTGGATTGAGCAGAGTAGGGGACATCTCTAGGGTCTTCAAGTGGGCACCTTCCGTCCTCAGTGTTTCGTCGAGTAGCCCACGACATCTCCAGAGGGCTCGACAGTGACTCTGGCGTCCCAGAGTCACCCCCCTCCGTCCCCCACTCAACTCAGCCCAGCTCACTGACCTCTACATCCCTCCTGCTGCTGACACCTAACCACAATCTCACAATCTCTCCGCAACCCAACCATACGCGCCAACCCGTTTGACTAAGGCTGTCGAGCCCCACTGGTGCGTTAATATGCAGTTTCAGTGGCAACGGTTCCGTATGGCATACCACCTACAGCAAAACACAATATCTGCCCAACCACCTGTCATTCACGCAATATACACAGGAACGTAATGACTGTAAATACTATACAACCTATACAAATAAACCAACAGACTCTTCAAGTTTTTCAAGAATTCTTCGAAACCGTAGCATGGCGGCCTGTACACAGCCAGCTAGAATCTTTCCGTCTCAACCACAGCCAGTTGCTGCTCCTTTCTGCTGCTTCAGATAAGTTCTTTACTGTGCGACGCAACTCTTGGCCACTGAATCCGACGTCTCTGAGGAACCGGGTTGTAGAGTGTGCCACAAAACCTCGACAACCCACTTCCACTGGATAAACCTGGACTCTCCATCCTCGCTGTTCTGCTTCAGTGGCCAGATGAGCATACCGCAGTTCCCTTTCGAGAGGTCTCTCCTATTGCGTAAGTAGCTTACGCTATGGGAAAACTCCTTTTCTCGAGAATATTGAAGTCTTTATGTAAAACGCATTGCAGCTGCACAGCTGACAGCAATGAACGAAGGAGCTCGGTCATTGGCTGTGCTGCGGCAACTTGCTCGAACCAATGACGGGGCGACTCTGAATGCGCGACCAATGAGCGCGCTTCGCGCCCGCGCGCATCAGAGCCCGCCAAGATGGGCGTGGCCAAGCTATATATTGGGTGCCCCGTCATGAGAGTTCTTTAGATTTAATCTCCTTCAGCGAACACCTTCTTCGCTGGATCCTCCGGATTATTGGAAGCCTTCGCTGCCGTGGAAAAGCATACCAGCGGGATTGCTACGAGGACGTCGGCACCTTCAGCCGCCTTCAAGCACCTCCTACTGAGCCATCCGGCGCGCCATATACGCAAGTATTTTACATCTGTCCGCCCCGCGACATTTGTGAAAGAGCAATTTTCCAATAAGGCGTTGTTTCAAATGCCTTCCTGCGCGTCGTGCAGAGACCTTCTCCCGGACGGGGATCGTCACATCATCTGCGCTCGCTGCCTGGGCCGTGACCACGCAGAAGCTGCATTGACCAAGGGCGGATGCCCGGAATGTGATGACCTGGGTCTCTCCGCACTACGGGCTCGCCTCGCCGCTTTCGCCGTGAGCGAGCCCATCGCCACCCCTCTGTTTGAGCCGCGCACTAAGAAAAAGCGCCGCTCACAGAGGCTTCCTGAACCTGAGCTCAGTGACGTCACGCCGAGCCAGTCTCCGCGTGCTTCACCGCCGCTCTTGCCTTGCCGCACTACCTCTGCTCTCGCCGGTCGCGCCTACGCCGCCGCCGGCAAAGCTGCATCAGCGCTTCACTCAATGGCGGTACTTCAAGTGTTCCAAGCCAAGCTTCTCCGCTCTATGGACGAGTCTGGCCCCGAACCCGAAGCCTTCAGGGACTTACGCAGCGTGACTGATATAGCTCTGCGAGCCACGAAGGCCACCGCCCAGTCCATCAGCCGTGCTATGGCTAATTTGACTGTTCTCGAGCGCCATCTGTGGCTGACTCTGACTGAAATGAAGGACGCGGATAAGGCGCCATTTCTCGATGCGCCTATCTCCACCAGCGGGCTGTTTGGACCGGCGGTTAAAGGTTTCGCCGAACGCTTCACTGAGGCCCAGAACGCTTCACAAGCTATGCGTCATTTCCTGCCAAAGCGCTCCAGCTCATCGCAGAGCAGACAGAGACCGCCACAGCCGCAGCGGGCTAAAACAGCTCCCACCGCCTCTCAGCCCGCGCCTCAGGCTGACGCTGACGCCGCTCGCGCTCTCACAACCGCAAGCCGCCTCCTGAGCGACGGGGTCCTCGGCCCAAGATTGTGCTGAACCCTGAGCCTCGAAAGCCGTCCTAGCCACAGAAATGAGAAGAGAGAGTGCGTGTCTCGCAAAAGCCGGACCACTCTCTCTGCAAAAGCTCAAACATTACCCAGTCCCCTTACAGGCGGCTGGATATGTCCATACAGCAGTCAATGGGCCAGTCACAGAGCTCGCTCACCTGCAAACAAACGCCGTTTTTACGGCGACGCACAGAAAACACAAAAAGAGTCTTTTTCTGCCTGCATCACTAAGGGTTCACATGTCCACAAAGTGTGCATTCCCAGATACTGTCAAAACAGTGCCAAATTCATTCCCAGCTCAGGCTGCGCTTCCCATGAATGTAGATCACGTGCCTACGGTCATGTACGCACCACTACACACAAGCACTGTTCACACAGTTATAAATTCATCCCCAGTAAAAGCGGGAAACATTATAAAAGTGACGCGTGTGCCTACCACTGTTTATGCACCCCCACTTATAAACACTGCCCTTACAGTGTCAAACACAACCTCAGCTCAGGCTGCGAGTTTTACAAACACAGCGCGCGCTGTTGTAATCACACACGCGCCCATTCACTCAGCTGCTCAGCGCGCGCCCGCGCCTCTGAGAGCTACGAGCTCAGGCGATTCGCTAGCCGGGTCACTACGTCACAGCTGCCCGCCCCTAGCCTGTATTCAGCCCATATCTGTACACGCAGCGGCATGGGAAAACATTCCAGATATGCCGAAATGGGTATTGAATATAGTAAAGCACGGATACTCGCTCCAGTTCGCTCGCAGACCACCACGTTTTACGACTGTGGTCGAGACGAAAGTGAGAAAAGAGTGTTCAAATGTTCTACGCACCGAGGTGCGCAAACTAATAGAAAAGGGCGCTGTGGAAACTGTTTCCCCCTCTCTGAGCGGGACAGGTTTTTACAGCCGCTATTTTCTCGTCCCGAAAAAGGATGGCGGTCTCCGCCCCATCCTAGATCTCAGACACCTGAACAAAGCACTAATGATTCGCTCGTTCAGAATGTTAACAACCAAGCATATCCTCGCGCAAGTGCGCCCAGGAGATTGGTTTCTCTCAGTGGATCTGAAAGATGCTTACTTTCAAATTCCAATAGCGCCTCATCACAGGCCGTTTCTGAGATTCGCTTTCGAGGGACAGTCATACCAGTACACAGTACTCCCGTTCGGCCTGTCCCTGGCTCCCCGTACATTCACGAAATGTATGGATGCAGCACTTTCCCCCCTAAGACGAAGGGGAGTGCGAAAACTGAATTATCTCGACGATTGGCTGGTTCTAGCACAATCAGAGAGTCAGCTAATAACACACAGATCTTGGATTATCAGCCATTTAGAATGCCTGGGTCTAAGAATCAATTTTGCAAAAAGCATACTATCTCCCAGCCAGAGGATTTCTTTCCTGGGAATAGTTGTAGACTCGATGCAAATGACAGCGCGTCTCTCATCGGAGCGCACGCTCACCATCCGGTGCCTTGCAACATCATTCAGAGCGGGCGCGCGCGCCCCGTCAAACGGTTTCAGAGGATGCTCGGTCTCATGGCCTCAGCATCGGCCGTACTCCAGCTAGGATTGTTGCATATGCGTCCTCTCCAACGCTGGCTCAAGAGCCGCGTTCGGGCCACTTTTTAATCAGAGCGAACCACGGCTGTATAAAAGCCCTGACGCACTGGAAAGCCGCCGACTGGTACCAGTCAGGCGTGAGTCTGGGTGTGAACACAAGGAGAAAGATGATAAAGACAGATGCCTCCAAAATAGGTTGGGGGGCCCTTTACGAGGGCAGGCCTGTCTCCGGCTTTTGGTCAAACCCGGAGAAGCGCCTACACATAAACTGTCTGGAAATGAAAGCGGTCGCTTTGGCTCTCAGAGCCCTGCTCCCACATCTAAAAAACGAACACGTCCTGGTCCGAACGGACAACATGACGGTAGTGTCGTACATAAATCGCCAGGGTGGACTCAGGTCGATCTCCATGCATTCAATGGCCAGGAGACTCATTTTATGGTCCCAGCACAACTTGCGCTCGCTGAGAGCAGCGCATGTGCCAGGCGCCCTGAACCAGGGGGCAGACATGCTATCCAGAGACAAGATTCTCCCAGGAGAATGGGCTCTCAACCCTCTGACGATTCAGTGGTTATGGAAAACCTTTGGCAAAGCGGAGATCGACCTCTTCGCCTCCAAGGAGAACGCGCACTGCTCTCTTTTCTTCACAAAAAGCACGGACGCGCTCGCCCAGAGCTGGCCGAGCCGCCCCTTATATGCCTTTCCCCCGATCGCGATGCTGCCACAGGTCATCAGTCGGGTCAGAGAGGAGGAAAACGCAGTGCTGCTGATAGCCCCACTCTGGAAGAACCAAACATGGTTTCCAGATCTGATGCAAATGCAATCTGCACCACGGCCGATTCCACTGAGGCCAGACCTCCTCAGTCAGGCCAGCGGGATGATATTTCATCCCCGCCCCGATCTGTGGGCCCTTCACGCATGGCCCCTCAACGGGTTCCCAGGAACCTCGCGAGCGGAGCACTAAAAACCATCGCTGAGGCGCGGGCGCCCTCCACGAGACGCTTATATGCCCAGAAATGGAAAGTGTTCAGTGACTGGTGTAATACCAAGGGCCTGAACCCTGTAACATGCGAGATTACGAGTGTACTCGTTTTCCTACAAGGGCTTCTGGAGGCGGGCCGCACCCCCTCCACGCTCAAAGTATATGTGGCTGCCATCACAGCGTCACACGACCTTGTAATGGAACGTCCATTGGGAAGAAACGACCTAATTATTCGTTTCCTAAGGGGCGCCAGGAGGATGAACCCTTCACGCCCCCCCTCAGTGCCGATCTGGGACCTAGCTACGGTCCTAGACGCTCTTAAAGGGCCCCCGTTCGAACCACTCCAAACCGTGCACCTTAAACAGCTCTCGCTCAAGACGGTGCTCTTGCTGGCACTTGCCTCGGTCAAGAGAGTGGGCGACCTGCACGCGCTTTCAACAAGCGCTGCCTGCCTAGAATTCGGACCTAACGACTGCAGGGTCGTCCTTAGACCGAAACATGGGTATATTCCTAAAGTGCTCACCACTCCCTTCAGAGCACAGGTTATCTCCCTAACTGCGCTTTCATCTCCAGGAGACGAACACGACGCTAATCTACTCTGCCCCGTTAGGGCTCTCAGAGTGTATTTGGAGCGTTCTGCCCTATTCAGACAGACAGAACAACTGTTTGTATGCTTTGGCGGCCGTACGAAAGGTTCCGCCGTTTCAAAGCAGAGAATCTCTCACTGGATAGTCGAAGCTATAGCGCTGGCTTATGAAGCTAAGGGACTTCAATGCCCCTGGGGAGTCAAAGCACACTCCACCAGGAGTGTGGCTTCTTCCTGGGCATGGTCGAGCGGGATACCGATCGAGGATATTTGTGTGGCGGCAGGCTGGGCCTCACCGTCCACATTTATCAGATTCTACAACCTACAGGTCCCGACATTGCATTCCAATGTGCTATCAGCATAATGCTAGTTGAACTGCGAGTTCGTATCTATATTATGTATGTGCTTGTGTCACACTGAGCGCCTTCTAGCCGCTCTGTATTTTTTCCCACATATAAAGCTCGCCTCTGCCGGCTAGTTGGATGATAACTTTGCTTTTTAGCTCAGGCACCTGCCTCTGGCTATCATAAGGCGAAGTTCAGCCCGCACGGCGTTTTGCATGGTGTTCCCATAGCGTAAGCTACTTACGCAATAGGAGAGACCTCTCGAAAGGGAACGACTCGGTTACTGACTGTCGTTCATTGCTGTCAGCTGTGCAGCTGCAATGCGTTTTACATAAAGACTTCAATATTCTCGAGAAAAGGAGTTTTCCCATAGCGTAAGCTACTTACGCAATACTCGTTCCCTCCTCTCAGGGAACCGAGGTTACGTTAGTAACCGAGTCGTTTCTTCCTCTCATATGCCTTATCTATCGCATCCTCCCATGGCACCGTTTAAAAGAAATTCGACAATAACAGTGGATTTGTGATAAATTACATATACTGTGATTTAAATTTTGTCATACAGCACCACAAAAGCTCCAACACTGTATCCAAAAATAATATTTAATGCTATACAAATGTTGATATTTATGTGACATATGACATAATTAATAATTAAATGTGATATAAAAGTGAATGATTTAAAAAAAAAAATGAAGTATAAATTAAATACAAATTTCTGTGGGTGGCATTTCAAATGTTATTAATATTTTATATTTCTGGTAAAAACAAAAATGTTGTGTGAGAAAATGTGTATGGTTAAATCATACTGAAAAATGTAATGTATTACTAAAAATTACACTTCTACGAATTTCATTCCATTTAAACTTCACATCCTTAAATAAAAATTCGAATTAGAAGTCTTTATCCTGTATTCTGTTTACTATCAAATTCACATTTAGGAAATTAAAGAACCCCTTGACAAGAATAGTTTCCAACATGTCCCATTGAAAAAGGAAATTTGGACAGGATTAATGGTCAAGAACCATGATTTTCTACTTGCTAGTCATATATACAGTATATAGATGACCTCAAAGCCAACAGACATGTATTTAAAGCCACAGCACTCCAATTGCTATTTCATAGGCTCTATAAATAACACTCAAATCAATTCTGAATAATCACAAACCTGCTCTTTAAGAGGTCTAAATACAATACTGTGGCCTGAAGACAAACAGGCCTCAGATTTCATTCCAACTAGTCACTTTAGCATGGAAAATCTCACTGTCTGAAATCTGGAACGTGTTACCCATATCTTCTGTGATACGAACAGATGTTTTTATTGCACGGGTATA
The DNA here is from genome assembly GCA_026230005.1 of Gila orcuttii. Taxonomy (NCBI): domain Eukaryota; kingdom Metazoa; phylum Chordata; class Actinopteri; order Cypriniformes; family Leuciscidae; genus Gila; species Gila orcuttii. The sequence continues at coordinate 9,755,003 of JAPDVR010000021.1, read as the reverse complement.
AAAAAGAGGAAGTGTAACGAGTCATTGACTAGAACTGATGCAACCGGTCATTGCATTTGAACAGCGGTTTTCCAAAGAACAAAAGGAACGCAAGAGCAAATATGTATCACGCTAACGCCCCCCAAGAGAATTTCAATCAGAGTTTTGTTTTTCCCACCTGGCTGTTTCCTCAAGCAGCTGAGTTTCATAACTCATTTCTTTGACAATGGAAAGACGGCGTACACACTGCGTTCAAAGACACACATTGTTGCTATTTCTAAACTAATATTGTCCCAGCCGTGTTTCTCGTGAAGGCGGATAATGCTGAATCAGCAATTTTCAGAACTGTTTGACAGCTGTCTCATAAGCTTCTCAAAACATCTGAAAAGATTCCAGGAAGTTTGATTTTTATCAACAGGGCTGTAAATCAGTTCCATGAGACAAATATACCTTTGTGCTCCCAACCTAGACCTCGCTGAGAGTATTACCATTGTTTTAAATTGATTCCACACACACGTCACATTTTTTTCCAGTCTAAAATAATGAGGTAATTATTTACTTAATGTTAATCTTTCACCTTTAGTAGGTACCCTCCCATCAAAACAAACATAAGGGCTCTGTTACCATGGGAAAGGAAATCGACTCTTAATCGACTCTATTATGATAGACTAGTGGTTCTCAACTGGTGGATCGTGACCCAAAAACTGAAGAGATGGGATGTTAATTCAAATAATAAAATTCAACTAAACATAATTGGATAGCAAAAAGGCTTTTAAAAAGGAGAACAAAATATTTTCCATATCTTTCCATTTCCATATTCAATAAAACTCATGGTAACACTTTAGTTTAGGGTCCAATTCTCACTATTAACTAGTTGCTTAGCATCCATATTACTAGGATATTGGCTGTTTATTGGTTCTTATAAAGCACATATTAATGCCTTATTCTGCATGACCATATTCTACATCTCTTAATCCTACCCAATACCTAAACTTAACAACTACCTTACTAACTATTAATAAGCAGTAATTAGGAGTTTATCAGGGCAAAAGTTGTAGTTAATAGTTAGTTAATATTGAGAATTGGACCCTAATCTCTAGTGTGACCAAACTCGTAAAGTATTTTGGCGCAAATGCATTCAGATACAATCAAGGACACGTGACATGCTGTCAGTAAAAGTTATAAACAAAAAAGTAAGAGCTAAAAGAAACCAGGCTACTTTAAAAACAGGTCCAATAATGGAGCTTAAGATGGTTTGTGTGCGGTGAATTATTGAAGGCCAGGATCATGAAACCATAGAAATTAAATTTCATACACTCAAAAAAATAATAAAAAAAATTGGTTATTTCAACCAATGTTTGGGTCAAATATGGACAAACCCAACCGTTGGGTTTAAAGATTTCATTTAAATATTGAAACCAATAGTTGGGTTTGTCCATATTTGACTCAAACATGTGTTGAAACAACCCAGCATTTTTTAGAGTGCGTTACACAGTTTTGGTACCGTGTTGGGTCGTTCTGAAGAAAAAACATTTGAGAACCTTTGTGATAGATAATGCATCACAGTGTTTTTTTTTTTTTTGTGTGTGTTATTCTACCAAATATAAAGTTTTATTTCCTGTCATGTTAAATCCATCAGCCCAATCTACAGTAATAAAGCGGTGTTTCTGAGCGACGAAATGCAGTTTGGGGTCTGCTGAAGAGTTTTGAGGCTGGCTGATTTTGACAGGATCCCTGTGAGGCACAAGGGCTCTCCTTCCATCACCAGATGCTTAAATAATGGCCGGAGAGGCGAGCTGTTATTTACTACCTTCAGGTCTTCACTAGGGAGGCGCTTCTGGAGGTCTAACAGAAGGAGAAGACTCGGCTCCGAGGGCCAGATTACGCCCTCTTCGTCCCCATCTCCATCATCTGTCACATCTGTCACACTCCAACACATGTCACGTGCAATTAAGCGCCCGGGTGGTTAACTCTTTCCCTGCTCGTGTTGTCAGGATATGAAACCGCAAGGCATTCAGGCGCCGGCTAACAGAGCAGCGGTAAGATTGTCGTCATCTGTTCACAGCCTGACTGTCACATTTTGCATTGAATCTATTTTTTAATACTTTGATAACAAACAATGTTATCCACATTTTGAAGCAACTCAAGAAATGCTAATTGATTAGCAGATGAATTAACATGATCTCATTAGTATCTGCAGGCAATCGTATGCAACTGAGCATACTTTTTTGCTTTTGGATACACACCGATAAATACAAGTGTCAATCAATACATTGGTAACATTTAACAACTTCAGAGACGTAACAATTTTTACAAATCATTCATAAAATATTGAATTAAAAATATATTTGGTAAAAAAATAATGAAGGAGATTGTTTAATGCCATGGAATATAACAAGGTTAGTGTATTTGAACTACTGATGTTAAATTTTATGCCATGGAATATAACAGGATTAGTGTATTTGAACTACTGATGTTAAATTTTAATTTATCATTCATTGATATTTTAGCACTCGCCCAAAGCTCAAACCTACCCGCGTTCATATCTTTGGTTCATATCATATGGAGAAAATTGTCAGTACAGAACAAAATAAACAAAGCCATCATATGACTTGAAAACATTCATTAACTAAAATAAAAATCTAGCATACGGGAAAACTGAAACTAAGCCAAAAAATGCCCACATATTACTGTAATTTTATAAACTTCAAAAAAACAACCTGTCTGCATAACATATGAAAATACCACTATAACTATAACGCCATAATTTTAAATGTTACCAGGTGGCGCATTAACTTTGGTAGCCATAAAACAAGAAAACTTAAATAAAAACGAAATGAAATGAAACTAGAAATCTATTAAAACCTCAACTAAAACTAATAAAAAAAAGTTAAAAAGTAAAAAAAAAAAAAGATGGTCCCACTTTAAATTAAGTGGCTTTAAGTACCATGTACTTACACTGAAATTAATAATTTGATACAACGGACTTATTGTGTACATACATGTTTTTACATTGTACTTATATTTTGAAAATACCCGCATGTGATTACAGCTGTAATTAATTAATGTAATTGCATTTGTAATAACACTGTTGACCCTTTCCTTAAACCAACCCATACCACCACACCTGACCTTAATCTTACCCGTATCACACCTCAAAAGCAGCAAAAGTGTTTTATAATACAACATGAACACAATAAGTACATTGTACTTTTTTTCGATGTAAGTACAAAGTACTTAAAGCTACTTAATATAAAGTGGGACCAAAAAGGATACTAAAATTGAATTCAAAAGTATAATAACCCTGCATCAGAAGACTTGTGACTGTAGCATACAAATCGTTTGGACGACTTTCTTTATGTATTTCTTGGTGCTTGACAGCCCTTGGTCATTATGAATAATATCATTTAAGAGCTGCTCAAAAATTCTTCAAAAATGTCTGTTTCACAGAAAGAAAAAAAAATGTTTGGAAAAATGAATAAAAAATAAAAGAAACATTGTAACTTTAACAATGGGTTTCATTAATATTTTATACTCGTTGAACTTTGAAGATAATTAAATGCTGCCAACTGACTTTACATTTGATCAAGGCCGTAACCAAGTCTTGAACATTGGGGAGGACTATTTTTTTAAGCATAAATAAAAAGAACAGTGAAGGAAATCTAGGTCTAGTTCTAGTTGGGTAATAATCATTTTGAGGCATTTGAAAATAATATTTGCACACATGTACTTTTATTTGTATTCCTAACATGTTGAAAAAATAAACACTTGTCAACCTCAATGTCTATGGTGGTTACGGCCCTGCATTTTATTATTCTCATCATCTGGATTTCATTTATAAATAAGTTTGCCTTTAAGAATCTTATATTTTCTGACACATTTTCTCCATCATTTAACAATTAATCAGAGATAATGAGATAGTTATTGTTTCTGAGTACTTTACTGAGTATTTGCAAAAATTAGTACATTTAAAGTTGTACAGTATGCAAAAGCATTCTTATTAGTCAATGCCGTCCAAATGAACAGAAGTATGAACAGGCATAATGTACAAATACTTGGAATTAACAGAAATGTATCAAGATTAAAAATCAAAACTTAAACAACAAAAATATTACTTATACATGCATAATAGAGCATATGGCACGGTTAACCATAAGATCCACTGCAAGGTTCACTGACAGTTTGTGGCCCATATTTCCACATGTCACACCGCGCAGCTGCCAGATACAGTGAGCTTCTCAGCTGCGGACTGTGTGATTGCAGCAGACAGGGCAGGATGTTCCAGTTTCGTGTGAACAATAAGGCCATGAAGGCCAGGTATGGAAATGTTTTTATCATTAACCATCCATCAGTCACGTCCAGACAACAGAATGTGCCTAGGAAAATCAGCTGGAATTCTGCTCAGGCAAGTGGGTACAAGAGGACCACTTCCTGCATTTAAATGTCTCTTATTTCAAGACATTCCTGCTGCCTGTTATTGTACAAAAATGATTGGTCCTACAGTAGATTTCATACAGAGACATCAATTTTCACAACTTTCCACTGTTTGAAATTTTTACATTTTCAGAAGGAAATATGAGTGATGCTTGCCTGTGGAAATATTAGGGTGTTGTGTGTGGTTACCAGGGTGTTGCTAAGGTGTTTTTGAAGGTTGCTAAAATGCTGTTAGGATGTTCTGAGTGGTTGTTTATTGTTTACCAAGTCCAATCTCAAGTCACTATGATATTCTAATCTCCACACATGGCTTTAGCCCCTCCTAAAACAATCTTATTTAATTTTTGTGCCTGTTTTATTGTTCAAAAGGCAAAACATTGAAGTCTAAGTAAGTAAATAACCTTAAATGTGAGCATACTATCAGCAATACTTGGCTGATGTTCTTTATTTTCTTTCTACTTGGATGTCAACACAAGCTTGACTGATTCAAGTGCATTCTTCCTCGTACCTGATCTCCAGCAGGACCTGGGCGCCGGACTGTCACCGACGTGGTTATCCTTCACCACAGGCTGACGGAGGCATTATTCCGATGGGGATTGTTTGACTAATAAGCATTTTCACTGCACAAGCACAGGCTCCAGTCAATGTTGTCCTGAGCTTGTAAAGGACACCTTGTTCATGGGGAGCCAGTGGACACCATTAAATAAAGTGAATCATCTGTTAAATGCACTAGAGTTTAACTGGAGAAATCATCCAACTCTTTAAAAGGCAATATATTTATATATATTGTATATGCACCATTGAGATTAATTTCCAGTCCTTAACAGTTGCATTATATATTATAGATTATGTTAAGGCAAAATTGACTACCACTGTTACTTATACTTTGTTCAAATCCCTAAAGTATCAAACTCCAGAGCACCATTTGTGCTAAATACTTGAATCATATGTCAAGTTGTGCAGCATGTTGAGGAGCAGTGTGCCATTACTTTTCTAAGTGATCGGACTTATAACAATATAGGAGGGGCTTCAGCAATATTTAGAAACCATAATGTCATTGAGATTTAGTGGTGGCTCTTTCAACCATTCAGAACAGCCTAGCAACTACATAGCAAGCAACACCATGGCAACCACACAGCAACACCATGGCAACCACACAGCAACACAAGAAACCACCCGGAACACGCTAATCACCCCACAGCAACACTAGCAACTACATAGCAACACATTGGCAACCCCACAGAAAAACAAGAAACCACCTAAAATGCCATATCAACCTCATAGCAAAAGTACTAGCAACCACTCAGAACACCCTAACGACAACACAGTAAAACTATGAACCACTCAAAACACCCTAGCAACCACATAGCAACACCCCGACAACCACCCAAAATGCCCTCACAACCACAAAAATAGTAACACCTTGGCAGCCACACAGCAAAACTAGAAACCACCCAAAATGGCCAAGCAACTTCATAGCAACAGTAGCAACCAATTTAGAACACCCTGGCAACCACATAGTAACACCCTGCCAACCACACAACACCACTAGACCACCAAGGACACCCTAAAAACCACTAAGAACACCCTAGCGATCATATAGCAACACTAGTAGGAATCACTCAAACCACCTGAGCAACCAGCAAGAGGGCCCTAGCAACCACATAGCAATACTGTTGTTAACCACTTAGAACAACCTAGCAACTACATATCAACATATCTAGAGATAACATAGCAACACTGGGAACAACTCAAAACACTTTAGCAACCACCCAGAATGCCCTGCCAACCACATACAGTAGCAACACCCTAGAGATCACATAGCAACACTGGGAACAACTCAAAACACTCTAGCAACCACCCAGAATGCCCTGGCAACCACATACAGTAGCAACACCCTGACAACCACCCAGAATGCCCTAGCAACAACACAGCAACACTAGACCATCCAGAATACCCAAGCAACACTCTGGCAACCACCCAGAACACCCTAGCATAACAGTGGGTTTCACACAAACAAGCAACACTCACATTTTCTTAATAAAATGTAAAATTCAGATTCTTTTCTTTATAGGAATACACAGATGTCAAAAATTGTAAAAAGATGTAAATTTAGGGTGATTGGACTCACTTTTTTTTTCTTCTTTTTTTGCATTAATGCAAAAACAAGCTGTCTCTGTTTCTCTCCAGACTGCCGTACACTTTCTTAAAAAACAGTATTTTGTCCCAAACTGGCACTATCGGTCATCCGCAGGCATGCTTCTCTGAGTCTCTGACAAATGCCTTTCAGGATTTTAGGAGTCTATAATAGTGGTGTGCAGTAAGGGAGCGTTTCCATTCATGTCACATAAGACAGGGTTTTGTAAGGTGCAAAGCGCATGAGGGACATGGTCATTTGAGAAACATCTGTCACTCCGGCACACAATAAAAGCATGGGGACCCTGAGAGGACAAGCAGAGAGCCCCATACATCATCCTCTGTGTGACTGCTAAGCTAAGAGACACACATGATGTGGGCCGTTCAATCACATCAGCCTGTAATGCTGTGAAACACAGTTCTGGTGTCTACATAATTATGTGACAAAGGACTTGAGGAATACTGTGACTAAACATTATTGAAACAATCCGGGAATTGATATTGATTTGCTTAGTGTTGGAAATAAAACCGTGGCGTTTGACTTCGGGGGCCGTAGCGCGGAGCCACCCCAGGTATACGAGCGCCGATTCTCCCCTGATGCTGCAGGCAAAGGCGAGACAACGGCGCATTGCATCTCTCTGGCTTTCTAATTCTCCTCCTCCCGGCTTAATTGAGAATTTGAACAAACAAATTAATCATTGCAGCCCATAAAAATGACAGGATTCATGCAGTAGCATTCTTCATTCGCTCTAATTTGTTGTGTGTTGTTATTGCCCCCTCCGCCCCCCCCTTCGCAGAGCCCCTTTCTTCAACCCCCACAGCAGGTTTTATTAAATTATTTTTTTTTTGTGCTGAATTTGCGAGTTTAGCCCTTATGAAAATTACAAATAGTTGTCAAGGTTAACGAGTTAATATTCTCATTCAATATTTATTTTATGGGCACAAGAGAGCGTCTCCCTTCGCCGCGTCCCACCGCAGGAGGAAGATGGGTGTGTTAATCAAAATGACAAGGACAGTGTCCTTTTGATAATACCCTGAATCATCGAGAATAAAAAATGAACTTTATTAATCAGCAGGCCCTGATTAATTGTTATGAAGTGCAACTCGTCCATTTCCCCCGCATTTCCGTAATTTCCACAGAAGCTTAACAATCTCCCCGATGATTTGAAGCTGTTTGGGGTTGAGTGGAACAAAGCAGAGCTGCAATAAATAGTTGGAGCTGGCTTTTTTCTTCTCGGCAGAACCTGTATTTAGTCAACAGATACAAAATACAATTATATTCGGTCCTGTGCATGTAATTTCATCAGTTGAATATGAAAAAAAGAGGCGGGGCTTTTTAATTGAGGGCACAGGAAGGTCAAGTTCAGATTTAACATTGGAGATGTATGAATTTGGCCTTTATTCACTCAATAAAAGATCTCGTAATTTCAGGTAAATGCACTTTTATACCATTACATGGTATGATTTTCAGCCTTAAGGTACTTAACTGGGTTATAATACATTTAAAATAATGAGGAAAAAGTTTAGAATGTAGAGGTGAGGACGACATCCTAATATCAGCAGTGTGTTTACAAAGGCAAGCATCTATATTACTATTGCCTATATTTATATATAAAACATCCCTAACCAGAAGTAGTAAACTTCAGTATATTACAAAATACATACACTATGCCCCTAAAGGGACATGGTAAAAAAAAATATATGAGATGGAGGAAAAATTATTTGTCAATGCTTTTTGCGTTCACTCAAGAAACCTTTGCATTCCCTCACAAAACTTTTGCGTTCCACCAACAAACTTTGCGTTCTCTCGCAAAGAGCTCAAAATGTTTTACGAGCGAAAGCAAAGTTTATTGCGGGAAAGCAAAAGGTTTTGCGAGCAAACACAATGTTTCTCAGGGGAATGCCAACGTTTTGCAAGCAAACACAAAGTTTCTCGGGAGAACGCAAAAGATTTTGCGAGCGAAAGCAAAATTTATCAGGGAAACGCAAAGGTTTTTGAAGCAAATGTAAAGTTTCTCTAGGGAATGCAAATGTTTTGCGAGCAAACGCAAAGTTTCTCGGGGGAACGCAAAGGTTTTGCGAGTGAACGTAAAGTTTCTCAGGGGAACGCAAAGGTTTTGCGAGCAAACGCAAAGTTTCTCAGGGGAACGCAAAGGTTTTGCGAGCAAACGCAAATTTTATCGGGGGATCGCAAAGGTTTTTGAAGCGAACGTAAAGTTTCTCGAGGGAACGCAAAGGTTATGCGAATGAACGTAAAGTTTCTCAGGGGAACGCAAAGGTTTTGTGAGCAAATGCAAAGTTTCTCGAGGGAACACAAAGGTTTTGGGAGTGAACGCAAAGTTTCTCGAGGGAACGTAAAGGTATTGCGAGTGAACGTAAAGTTTCTCTAGGGAACGCAAAGGTTTTGGGACTGAACGCAAAGTTTCTCTAGGGAACACAAAGGTTTTGGGACTGAACGCAAAGTTTCTCTAGGGAACACAAAGGTTTTGGGACTGAACGCAAAGTTTCTCTAGGGAACGCAAAGGTTTTGGGACTGAACGCAAAGTTTCTCTAGGGAACGCAAAGGTTTTGGGACTGAACGCAAAGTTTCTCTAGGGAACACAAAGGTTTTGCGAGTGAACGTAAGTTTCTCTAGGGAACGCAAAGTTTCTTGATGGAATGCAAAGGTTTTGGGAGTGAACGCAAAGTTTCTCTAGGGAACGCAAAGGTTTTGGGAGTGAACGCAAAGTTTCTCGAGGGAACGCAAAGGTTTTGCGAGTGAACGTAAAGTTTCTCAGGGGAACGCAAAGGTTTTGCGAGGGAACGCAAAGGTTTTGCGAGTGAACGTAAAGTTTCTCTAGGGAACGCAAAGGTTCTCTAGGGAACGCAAAGGTTTTGGGAGTGAACGCAAAGTTTCTCGAGGGAGCGCAAAGGTTTTGCGAGTGAACGTAAAGGTTCTCTAGGGAACGCAAAGGTTTTGGGAGTGAACGCAAAGTTTCTCGTGGGAACGCAAAGGTTTTGGGAGTGAACGCAAAGCTTCTCGAGGGAACGCAAAGGTTTTGCGAGTGAACGTAAAGTTTCTCAGGGGAACGCAAAGGTTTTGCGAGCAAACGCAAAGTTTCTCGAGGGAACGCAAAGGTTTTTCAAGTGAACGTAAAGATTCTCGAGGGAACGCAAAGGTATTGCGAATCAACGTAAAGTTTCTCAGGGGAACGCATAATTTCTCGGGGGAATGCAAAGGTTTTGCGAGTGATCGAAAAGTTTCTCGGGGGAATGCGAAGGTTTTGCAAGCAAATGTAATGGCGGGAAAAGAGTTAACAAAACCAAGGTCAAGACGCATATTATACAATATAAAAAGATAAAAGTTTGGACAAAATGTGTAAATGTACAATCATAGTTGTTTAATGCACATCTCTATCGTTTTCAGCAGCTCTGTCTAGGCCAGATGAAGTTTTAGCCATAACAATGAGCGAACAAGGGCTCCTGCCGGGTTTGATTTAAGACCAAAGATTCATGTGATCTCTAAGTCTAGTTCAGGCCATCTTAAATGACAGCTGTGTAATATGTAGGGCAATTAATACTGCATATATTGAATGTTAATGATTAATATATAAAACCAAATGAAGTTTGCATAGCGCTGGGGCAAGGTTGAAGTTCTTATCTAATTTACATGAGCGTGTCAGACATGTGCAGCTCATTTGCTCTCTGAAGTTCTGCTCATGAAACAGAATACACAAGCTGCAAAAAGTTTTATGTCTTCCGGGGCTCCTCACCCCTCAATACTTTTTGCAATGACAGGACAAAGCTAAAGCAAACAGGGCCCTCAAGAAAGCAGACTTCTTACGATTTTCTTACATTTTCGTTTCCTTTGTCTTATATTTTTTTCATAAAGAAATCTGATGTACTTTAAAATTTGTTAATCTGAAACCTATGAAGTTCTTAAAAAACAAATGTTTGTACATACAAATATTAATTATATCACAATGGCTTTTTCACAGTAAGTTTGATATGATTTTAAATACAAAACTGACTAGTGGCGCATGCTGAGTGAAGCATCACTATTATCACTGGGATTTGAACAAACTCCTTAACCAAACCTCGGCTGTAACTCATCCTGCGTACCTCAAATCAAGTGAATTGTTGAGGAGAGATGTGTTCATACTTTTCAAAGTAAATGGACTCACAATTGTTACTTAAGCCCTATTCGGTCAGGACTAGTTTAACATGGGGAGGTGGGGTAATGTCATTTTACCACAGGACATCTGTAATAATAATGGTATCCTGATATCATGTACACAAACACATATATATAACCCATATTTGTATATAAAACAGTTCGGTCAGATGTCTTAAAGGGCCCCTATTATGGATTTTTGAAAATGACCTTTCATGTAGTGTGTAACATAGCTCTAAGTGAATGAAAACATCCTGCAAAGTTTTAAATCTGAAAGTGCACCGTATATAAAGTTATTGTCTTTCAAAAGTAAGAGTCGACTCTGAGTCAATGAAATGAATCGTTTTTCAAACGAGTCATAAGCCGTTTCGTTGTGATGTCAAGATGAAACATTAGCATATTGTCCGCCCACTTATTGTGCGCGCAGACACCAGGGAAAACTTGAACCTCAAACCTGCAGCTGATTCCTGTGGATACTGGACAGCATCATGTCGAGAAGACGCTGTGCTCTACAATGTGAAGGTAAAGCCAGTTTTTTTTCACTGCCCAAGGAAGTGCATGTGAAAAATCTATGGTTAAAATTCATCTTTACCACAGCAGTAAAATCCTAAACTTTTGCTGTTACCTTTATTTTACTGAAGACTGCTTCTCAAATCTCAGAGTTCAATGCAGGATTCGCAAACTGCTTGCTCTTGAAATATGGTGTTCAAAATACTTAGTTTTGAGTTTTATATTGTGTAACGTTAGGTCTCTGCTAACTGGTTAACTCACATTATTAATACTTCTGCTAATCAGTTGTGGGCCACTACCCCTATAACTGTGTCTATTAATACAGATTGTCTGTCATTCTCACTAATTTGAGTAAAGATTAAGCATGGAGCAAGATTTGTTTTACCAACGTTTATGTTACATCAGTCATTCACGCTAGAGCTTAGCTAATGTATACATTACATACATGCACTGTTATTGATACAGTGTCCACGTGTTCACCGCAATATATTAGATAAATACTCGGTAAATAAATTAGTACAAGTAAAATAATAGGTTTGTTGATGGACATGCACTTGTTAATGCTGACGGTGAGGAATTACAGTTGCAACATCTCATAATGTATTACTGAGAAACGTCCTGCTCGAGTTGTCCTTGCGATGGAGGTTCAGGTTGAATAACTAGTTCTTCCAATGTTTCATCATCAGACTCGCGTTCGCATTGATATGGTAAAATCAAATTCATTGTTCGTTACTGTCTTTAGTTTAGAACACGCTGAGCTGACGTTGTAATGGGCGGTTTTGTTTTCGACATGCGTGCTGTACGCGGTAGACCAATCACAACAGACTGAGCTGTCTGGCCAATCAGAGCAGAGTAGCTTGTGGAAAGGCGGGATTTAGAGAGATTGATTCATCTGGCGAGTCGTTTGAGAATCATTGATTTGACAGCAGTAATTATGTTCTTTTCAGCTTATTTTTTGCCATATGGAAATGGGTAAAAAAAAAATAATCCACAAATAGCAACCACTCAGCAGCCCTAGAACACCCAAGCAACCATGCAGCAACTGCACAACAACCACCCAAAACACTGTAACATCGTAGCAGCAAGTTTTGCATGGGTAATGATGATATGGTAAAGCCTGGCCGTATGTTGACAGGATTAGTTAGGCTACAAGGTATAAAGAAACCGCAATTTTGAGACTTTCTTTGGTTCACTGCAGTTTTAAAGTGAAAATAGTCAGCAATGGTGTTGACTTATGAATTTGCACATGGTTTGTCTTAAAGCATATTAAAAACACCACCTAGACATATAAACAAAATTAAAAACTAGATCTTCATCACAGGGGGTCTTTAGGCAAAATTAAAAATCTAGTTCTATTCAAAACCTTGTTCCTTCTCAGTGAATGAATTTATTTCTCAAAGACATATAACCCCCAGATCTTTACCTCGGTATATAAACGAGAGAGCGTGTGAATATTTTACAGTGAGCCGTCACTTCCAGTGGTCCTCAGTGGAGTGGGTGGTTCAGCGTGGCATGCCGTTAATTGTGGAGGTGTTTTATCCATCAGTGTGAATTATTCAAGGGGATCGTTAATAGCTATCCCAGATCCAGGAGGCTTCAGGAAGGAAGACAAAGCCCGCAGTAGAGAGCCATCATTACCTCGCCTCAGCCTTCCTCCGTCTCCTGGGCCTCCCGCGTTGCTGCCGAAACCAGGAAACTAACAAACTGCCAACCAGGAAGTCATAAATCCCGACTGAAGGTAAGACAGCTGGCATGTAAAAACCTGCGTAGGCTTTTAACAGGAAGACACGGGTTAGTTATGATTAGCCGTGTCTGTCTTGGTCCTCATGTTTTTGTCAAGATGTTTATCAGAATTCACGATTGCTTATGCATTGTGACATTTATATGAACTATAGCTGTGCTTCAAAAACTAATGAGCCACCTATGTAGTCTGCATTCTAAGGTTTGATAGGCACTACTATTTAGCTAAAAGATATGTTTGTAGACATGACAGCAATCCCACAATTCATTGCAAACTCAGCGGGAAAAAATGCATTCCAGATGGCATAGAAATTAATTTACAAATGGTTAAATAAACTAACTAGACTGTGAAAATTGGATTGCTTGATTCACTTAGAAAAATTATGCATAATTTTCCATGCCACTTTTTAGTAATTTACAAATGGAGTTTTAAGCAATATTAACTAATACACTCATTACCAAAAAGTTTGAGACTCTTCGCCAACAGTTAAAGTCAAGTAATAGTTAAATGTTTTATCCCTAGAAGTCTGAGTTTGTACATCTATACATTTTAATATAATTTGAATTATTATATTAAGACTGGATATTGTTAATTTCCTTCTTCTTACTTTTAATAAGATATCTTACATTAAAATTATCTGATAAAAGCACAAACACCAAATATTTTTTACAAATTGTATAGGTTACATCATATTTAAAAGTTATTAAAAACTTGCTCAAATTACAGTTTATTCAAAGCCTCCAGAAAATTGCCATTTGCAGAAAGTGTGAAATACATTAATGCCTCGCGAAGCCGTGATTTACAGTGAATTTAGAACAGCTAAGGGGTGTTGTTAGACGCGAAGCGGAGTGCATTATAAGCACCTCTAGAGCTATTGAACCATTTTTGACTGAAAAGTTTTGCGTTGTTTTTACACACACACACACACACACACACACACACACACACACACACACACACACACACACACAATTTGAAAAGGTTATATGGTCCTGAAAAAAAAAAGTGACACTTTGTTAGTGGTTTATTGTTCGTGGTCAAATATAATCGCATTGGAAATTAATGGGAGACGAATTTCATCTATTGGAAACGGTTGGTACTGCGCACAAATAAAATGCACACAAACTTACTAAAAGCTATTTTTTTTTAAAGATATCAACCTCATTTTTAGAACATAGCTTGTTTAGATTTATAGCTTTGATTTTCTCACAGTTTTTTAGAGTAAAACATGTTTTGGAGAATATATAGTTCATATAAAAATTTTCATAAAAATAAATGTTAAATTTTATAACTTTTTGTAAGTCCACTTTTTTAAACTTTTTTACACTTCAGCAATAATTTGCCAAGTGTCGTGTTTAAAAATAGACCAAACTTTAATCTGTGCTCTAAAGCTCAGGTCAGGAAGCAGACAAACTGGCTAAACTTACCATCTGCTAGCTGTCTCACGGCACTGAGGTCAGATAAATCCCATCATATAGAGACTCTTTCACCTAGATATCATCTTATAGAAACTGTGGCTGTTCCCCAAATAAGGATATACAAAAAACTCCTAAACCCATTTAAGGGTAAAAATTTAATTGATGTTATTGATGCAACAAATAAAAAGCAGATATAATACGGATGAACAAATGATAAAGCTCGATCCCGAACTTCAAAAGCACTTATTCTTAAATGATATGATTACAGATTATAACCTAGATGTGCTGTGTTTGAAAGAAACCTGGCTAAAACCAGACGATTACATTACTTTAAATGAGTGCACCCCGCAATATTACTGTTATAAACATGAGCCTCTTCTGAAAGGCAAAGGGGAGGTGTTCCTGTCATTTATAGTAATGTCTTCAGAATTACTGAGAAGTCTAGCTTTAAATATAATTCTTTTGAAGTGTTGGTGCTTAATGTAACACTATCTAGTGTAAATGATAAATCACGTTTGAGATTTGTGCTGGCTACTGTATACAGGTACCATACAGGCTTTATCAAAGAATTTGATGATTTAATTTTTTTTTTTTATCAGAGTTAGTACTGGCTGCAGATAAAGTCCTAATTGTTGGTGATTTTAATATATAGATAATGAAAAAGATGCATTGGGATTGGCATTTAAAGACATTCTGAACTCTATTGTAGTTAGACAACACGTGTCAGGACCTACTCATTGCTGTAATCATACTCTAGATCTAATATTATCACATGGAATCAATGTTTATGCCGTTGAAATTCTACAGCAGAGCAATGACATCTCAGATCATTATCTAGTCTCGTGTATACTTTATTTAGCCAAGGCTGCAAAGTCGATTCCGTGTTACAAATATGTTAGACCTATCACTTCTGCCAATAAAGATCGCTTTATTACTAATATTCCTGATCAGTTTCATCTCCTCAGCATCCCAGATAGCTTAGAAGAACTCAATATTGCGACAGAAACTTTTGACTCTCTCTTTTCCAACACTTTAGACACAGTTGCTCCTCTGCGCTTAAAGAAGATTAAAGAAAATAGTCCAATACCGTGGTACAACGAGCACACTCAGGCTCTTAAGAGAGCAGCCAGAAAAAAAGGAGCGAAACTGGAAGAAAACAAAACTAGAGTTTTTTTTCGCATTTCATGGAAAGAGCACAATTGCGTACAGAGAGGCCTTAAAAAATGCTAGATCTGCATATTTTTCAACCCTATTAGAAGAAAATAAACAAAACCCTAGGTATTTATTTGTAACAGTTGCTAAATTAACGAAAAATAAAGCTTCATCCCCAGACGTTTCCAAGCAGCACACCAGTAATGACTTTATGAACTTCTTTACTTACAAGATTGATAATATCAGGGAGAAAATTATAACTATGCAACCGTCTACTACAGTATCGCATCAGGCAGTGCATTGCAGTCTCCCTGAGGAAAAATTGATTCATTCATTGCTATAGGAGAGGAAGAATTTTCTAAACTTGTTAAATCATCTAAATTGACAACATATGTGTTAGACCCTATACCGACTAAGCTATTGAAAGAGATGCTTCCAGAGGTCATAGATCCTCTTCTTAATATCGTTAATTCATCTTAGTCATTAGGATACATACCAAAAACTTTTAAGCTGGCTATGATTAAACTGCTTGTTAAAAAAAAAAAAAAAACGCAACTTGATCCTACAGAATTAGTCAATTACAGGCCGATCTCAAATCTACCTTTTGTGTCAAAGACACTACAAAAGGAAGTATCATCATAACTATGTTCCTTTTTAGAAAGAAATGGTATCTGCGAGGATTTTCAGTCAGGATTTAGACCGTACCATAGTACTGAGACAGCTCTCATCAGAGTCACAAATGATTTGCTCTTATCATCCGATTGTGGTTGTATCTCTCTATTAGTGTTACTCGATCTTAGTGCTGCATTTAATACCATTGACCACAACATTCTTTTAAATGGACTTGAAAATTATGTTGGCATTAGTAGAAATGCATTAGCATGGTTTAAATCATAATTATCTGACGTTATCAGTTTGTAGCAGTAAATGAAGAGATGTCTTATTGATCAAAAATATGGCGTACCACAAGGCACAGTACTAGGACCGTTGCTGTTCACTCTGTACATGCTACCCTTAGGAAATATCATTAGGAAGCATGGCATTAGTTTTCACTGTTATGCTAATGAGCATAATGAGCACTCAGCTCTATTTTTCTTCATGCCCTGACAAACCTACCAATTCACCAAATTAACAGAATGCATAGCTGATATAAAAAACTGGAGGACCAGTAAAAACAGAGATTCTAATTATTGGACAAAAAACTTCCTCAATTATTGGATCTCAAAATTCCAGCCAGTTGATAATGCCTAGAATATCAAAATCGACTGCTGGCGGAAGATCCTTTTCCTATTTAGCACCAAAACTTTGGAACAGTCTTGCTAACATTGTCCGAAACAATCTATATTGTTAAAAGCGCTATATAAATGGTGACTATAGCATTAAACATTTATGACCGTTTTAGTTGGAAATTAATTTTTCAGGTCCATGCTCAAAAAGTGAATAAATGGATTATAACTACTGCATAAATATAATTTAGTAACATAAAATCCCCTAAAAATACACAATATTAAATAAAAAATATTATCGAATTAAAATATAGTACAATCATTTAATTGAAAAAAAATAGTAATTTTTTACCGACACACAAACAGTACCAGAGGGTTAAATTTGTTTTTGCAAATTTTGATTATTTAAAGCTTGTCATTTTCTTGTAAATGTGTACAGTATATAATATCCTGAATAACGGAATACACACAACTTTAGCATGAATAATATTTTACGATGAAAAATAAAAGCCTATCTCACATCTCTGTATTATACAGCATGTTAGCTAAAGCTCAAGAGACTGCAAGGACCGCATGTACCTCAAGAGTTCACAGCGTAACACAAACATTCAAATCTGACGTGATAAACAGAAGTGCTTCATAATGGTTTTACTGTACTCACGGTGTCCTCCCACGACTAAAACCTTTCAGCAGAATACAAGATTCACTGCAGCCTGCCAAAAATCCTGGTCTTGATGTTATCATTTCACTGTTATAAAGTTTTCAGACTTGGACATCATAAACCAATCATTTTCAGAGGAGGCTTCAAAATTCAAAAGATCTTATCAGTTTCAAGAATGAGGATCATTCAGAGGTGAGTGACCCTGAATTTGTTGCTATTGCAACAGCAACTTTCATAGTAGCTGTTTGATTTAAGGCCTTTATGTAAATTGTATAGTGTATATATATATATATATATATATATATATATATATATATATATGTGTGTGTGTGTGTGTGTGTGTGTGTGTGTGTGTGTGTGTGTGTGTGTGTGTGTGTGTGTATATATATATTATTATTTTTTTTTTTATTCCTGTAAAGTCAGGACTATCAGTCTTATAAATCCATATCATCTCAAAATCGATCATCTAAATTATCCTATTAATCAAAATTATATTTGATATAGCGCGCTAAATTTCAACAGCCAGTTCTGCCTAATTCGTAACCTTCATTTTACCAGCACAAAGGTCCATCAAACATCCACAAACCACTATGATCAATCAAAGCACGCATAGACCACAGTCGCTAAAATGGGTCAAGCATTTCTCCCAGGATTTTCTTAACATATGCTCTGTGCTACAGTTTCATATCCATCTTAACCATGAGAAGTGCTTTCAAAGCGTGATCTATGAGACGAGGGAACAAAAGCTCTTCGACAATGACAAGCCCCAAGTGCATGAGCCAGTCCCCCTCTTTTCAAGTAATTCCAGCCATGGCTATTCAGGGTTCGCCCTGTGGCAAGAGAGCACTCCAGTCTCCAGAAATAGCCATAGCTCATCTTTCACAAGGACTCAGGTTGTCTTATCAGGATTCGGAGGGGGTGGAGGGGCTGTTGCTCATTTGAATTTCTGTCCCTTTGATGAGCTGAGCGATTATGACGTGGAGTTAATATTGAAGTTTTGAGAATGTCGAGTGTTGTACCCCTCCAGGGCCCCCGGCATGCATACGGAACACGAAACGTGTCACCCAACATCTTATCACGCAAGTCGGCCTGTCAGGAATGGCCGACATTTGCACTTTAGCATTTCCCGGCGTCTCAGACAAAGAGAGATTATGAACTTTGGTGCAACTTTCGCAGAAGCTTTCTTATAAACGCAGGTTATGATCAGCCGCTAATGATTGTAAACGCACAGCGCTGGTGTTGTTAATAAACAAGCAGCAGTGGCAAATGGCCGTCCCTTCTTCTGGTGAAAAGAGACGGCACTGATTTAGCAGTTGCTGTCGGTGACCACCTTAACAGATTGCAGGGGGGATTGTGAGAGGGTCTAGGCTCTTGGCAGCATCCTTGCCTTAATGTTACCCACAAATCACTGCGGCTTCTTGTGCATGCCTGTCCTGGACAACCTGGGGACGATAAATCTGAGCAAATTAACCATGACCTCAAATCCTGCATAATGAAATCCCAGTTTTAGAGGCATTTTAATGCATTATCTCAGCATTTTCGAATTTCCAATTACTGATCACTTGCATATTTATTTCCCAAATCTATTTAACAGATCTGTCAACATTCTTAGTCTTGTAATACATAAAAAACACTTATAGAGATCTGACATTTTGAGTGAGATCCTTTACGTTCAATTATCTACATTACATCTGGTTTAACTCTACTAGGCAGTTTCTTGTTACCAGCGTTGGGGACTGACTAAGTGAAAGTAGCAACACAACTAGTCTCAGCTTAACATCTGTTCACTGACCATATGATGCATATTGCACAAAAACTGGAAAGCACTTTCTCTATCTGGCAAGTTATTTAAAAGATTCTTTGCTCACTGAGGACATTAAAGCACATTTCCTGTAAAGGCTAAACAGTAAAACCTGCATCTCTGCTTTGAAACAATATCTATTGTGATAAGTGCTATTCAAATAAACATGAATTGACTTGACTAACTGTGATACCATCTATTTTAGATCAACCTGTAAAAGCATGCAGCAACAAAACAAGCTGTGGTTGGTTGCTTTACATGCCAGTCAGACGCTCTCTTTTAGTCCAAGTGAGCAGCTCTTACCCAGAATAAACTGCAGAACAAAATAAAATGCCACATGGTCATTTTCTGTCATATTTACAGCCGAGCAAACTGAGGAAATAATCAAACATATTCTCCTCTATGTCCTCCATCTCATGCTGAATCGGTTTATTCGAACAATTTAGTTAAATAGAAGGCTAGAATAGAAGATCCACCTGAGTCACTTCATAGAAGTCGCTTTGTGAAATTATGATTTCAGTGATTAAAGCAATTAAAATAAAGGCCTTAAAGGCAAAATTAAGTCATTATTCAGTTAAATGCTGCAGCTCAGCTTATATAAAATGGGATCTTTTTTTAGTTTTTTTGTATTTGGTGGAAATATGTAAGGTGTTCTAACCACACACAACACACCAAGTTTCTTGTGACAAAATTTGTCTATCCACAGTTAATTCACAATAACAATCAGAAGATATTAGATGTTAAAGGTGCAGTGTGTGATTTTTAGCGGCATCTAGTGGTGAGGTTACGAATTGCAACCAACAAAAGTTACGGTGGCCGACAGGAAAATATCTCATCGTCTGAGACAGCAGAGAGTAGTCAGTTCAGCAATGAGGTTTCTTTACAAGGATAAATTAAGATATTATGTTTACTTAATTATTCAGTAAAACTATATGTTATTGCGAATATTATTGTTACTTATTCATCATTGTGTCAGTGTTTTATTCGCTGAACTAAGCTTGCTTCCTTGCACGAAGAGCAACATAGTAACGAAACGCGTTTGTCCGTTTAGAGCTACTGTAGAAACATGTCGGCGCATTTCAATGTAAGGGGAGCCGTGGTGTATGTAGACAGAAACTGCTCATTCTAAGGTAATACAAATATAACGGTTCATTAAGGTAGGTCTTTATACACCACTGAAAACTTCTTTTTCAAGGTAGTGACGAAACGCGCTCTGTAGCGCTGTGTGTTCGCTGTCGGCTACGGTAGAAACATGACCACACAATATGTCGACCTCCATAGAAGGGGGCGCCCGCGGTTATGGAGATATAAATGTCTCATTCTAAGGTAATAAAAACATAATGGTTCATTATGCAAGGTCTTTATACACAACTGAAAACATAGTTTTGGATCTTATATTGCATTTCTGTCAATAGATCCTCAATAGAGGATAGTAATAGATTACACAATGCACCTTTAAATGTACAATTATGTAGAGCAAGTTTGGACCTAAATTTCAAGGTGGGTGAGGCTACACAGTGTGACACTGCAGAAATAGAAACCAGGTGAACAACAAAATGCTTCCCATAATGTTTAGTGTAAGATCAGTAGGCGGAGAGTACACAGTCTTTTGCAGCTGTTCTAAGACATTCGATCACATGAGTGTTTACACTACAAAAGCAATCCGGTCGAATGCATTTCTAATTACCTCTGGAAGTGGTTGGAAGAGGTTAAAAGTGGACAAGCTCAAAACCTTTTAGACCCCGTTTACACCTGTATTTATTGTCGTCCACTTGTGATCATCAAAAACGCATCTTGATACCAGGTGTAAACGGGGCCAGAGTAACGGTTGGTTGGGACAAAACCTCCGACAGCCAATAATGTAATGCTGAACCTCATTTTTTTCAGCATTGATAATAATAAATATTTTCTGAGCAGCAAATCATCATATTAGAATGATTTCTGAAGGATCATGTGACACTGAAGACTGGAGGAATGATGCTGAAAATTCAGATTTCCATCACAGGAATAAATGACATGTTAAATCAGAATCAGAATCAGCTTTATTGGCCATGTTTGCAGAGACAAACAAAGAATTTGACTTGGTAACAACAAGGCTCTCAAATTACATCACTCATTAACTGCAACATGCTACAACACTCACATGACATATAAACAGAGTTAAGAAATGTATATTAAAAACAGAATATTGTTATATATTTAGTCTGGCAATACCGTGGAAATTACAAAGTGCAGGAGGGGGGGGGGGGGGGGGGGGGGATAGTGCAATATCAGTATGATAAATAAAGTAAATCGAGCAGTGCAGGTCCATACAATGATAATACAGTAATTAGTGCATTCAATAGAAGATTAAAGGCATGAGGTAGATAAATAGAATAATATCGGTCGACTATGTCCAGTATAAGGGTAGGGGCAGTTTCTGAGTATTAAACAGAGTAACTGCTTGGGGATAGAAGCTGACTTTGTGTCGGCTGGTTTTGGCATACAGTGCCTTTTATCGTCTACCAGAGGGGAGGAGGTCGAAAAGTTTGTGACCAGGATGAGAGGGGTCAGCAGAGAATTTTACTACCCTTTTACTAAACCTGGACCGGTGCAGGTCCTGCATGGAGGGAAGGTCAGCTCCAATGTACCTCTCCACAGGAGAATATTGAAAATATATTCAAATAGAAAACAGTTATTTAAAATTGTAATATTTCACAATATTACTGTTTTACTGTATTTTTGATCAAATAAATGCAACCTTTTTGAGCATGAAGAAAATCTTACCAACCCCAAGCTTTCTCACAGTAGTGTACAGTATATACATAGATACCAAAAATATCAATGTGTTTTAGCCAATATTTAGCTTGTATAGTGTAGCTAACTACATTTTCAAAATAGCTTGACTGTAAATAAACTACTTTATGAGCAAACTGTTTCCTAGACAACACTACATGTTACAATTACAAGCTGTTTATTTTTTATTTATTTTTTTAAGTATAATGAATTCTGTTGACCTATAAACCAAAAATCACCTTATACCGACCCATGTTCAATTTGGGATATGATTTTGACTGCAGACGGAGATCAGCTCTCAGTCAGAATTCTAATAGACTTGTTTTGTTTCATTTGAAAGATTTTTTTTTCTTTCAGGGCCGCCCATGAGACCGCAACAAGAGAATTCAATGACCCATAATAGATGCCATTTGCGTGGCCTCCTGTCTAATTGTTCTCCAATGGATATGATAAAATTAGCAGCCCGCACTGATTGCCTGCTTGCCATTTTCAAATGAATAGGAAGATCATTTTGCGTGGCAAAGCCTGTACATCATATATGCCATCCAAGTCAGACTTCTATCTCGTTTAAAAATAAAACGTACCTGAAAAGCTCTGATTTTCCATCACGAGAAGAAGGCATTTTTATAAATTGCTGATAAAAGCGTGGCAGTCGTCTCTTTCTGACATATTTGTTCTTTAACAACAAATCACAGGCTCCTGAAGCCTGGCACCTGAATATGGAACAATGGGGAGATGAGGTTGAGATTGTCTTCATTAGACGCATTAATATTCATGGAAAGAAGAAAATCTGACACTAGAGAGGACTTGGTAACCTTTTCTCATATTAGATTTTTTTCCCTTCCCATTTCTTAACACAATTAAAGTCCGGCAATGACTTAATTAATGCCGCTTTCTGTCAGGCGCTTTAAAGAACTGTCAATTTGGCCCTGGTCCGCCTGTCAGGGAGACAGAAAGACAGTCATCCGACTCTGCCGTGAGACAGCCGGAATCACAGTGCTGGAGAAAGTCAAATTCCCAGACACCTTGCCAAATTGATTCTTTTAAGGGTTTTTCTCACAGATTATCCTTTTTATCCTCTCTCTCTCCTCTGTCAGCGATTTGTAGGATGAATCTAAATCCTGTGTAGATTTTCTGATGTTTTTCTTTGCGCCTATATAAATGTCTGTCTCTGGCTGCTATTCGCTTCCTTTGTTTTCCTTGGAATATGGGCGAAGGGTCATCTTTCCGAAACCTCAGCTGCCAAAGTCTTATTTTGGCACATCTCCTACATCTTATTTTGATCTGTCTAAAAAAACACACTACAATAAAATCAAGTCATGTATCCTTACTACGGATTGTGCTTGTGTGTAGATGACGGATAACACACACAAAGTAAAAAAACAACAGCAAAAAAACAGACCAAACAAAGAAAATTATGTTAAAATTTAAACGATATGGAAAGTATATGGTTTTGCACTTAAATGTTATGATTTTTTATATTTAATTTGCCATATATATATATATATATATATATATATATATATATATATATATATATATATATATATAATTATATAATATGTATATATAATTTAAAAACATAGTTTGTCACATTATTTAATAATTATAAATATATATATATATATATATATATATATATTAAAAAAAAATGTAAAAAAAAAAAAAAAATATATATATATATATATATATATATATATATATATATATATATATATAAATCCCATCATTAAAATTACATTAAATTAAACAAATTATCAATGTTTTTGTTTTTACCTTTATATACTTTTACATTAAACAACCATATCAACATATAAAGCTCATATCAACCAACACAGAAATTACAATACTACAAATCATCATTTAGTGAAGTAAAATATATAAATGCTGTTTATTTTTCTCATATGTTATAAGATGAAATTGGAAAGACAAATCGATTCTTTCATTAGCTACAATGCATATAATACACATTATTTGAAGGCAATTAAAAATAAAATAGAATCAAATCTAATTATATATTGTTATAGGAGGATATATCAATATTTTAAGATCGATCCACCCATCCCAAATGTCAGCTGTTCATGTGCAGTTCTACTGCATCTATCTTCATTAAAAGAAATGACTTTGTGCTATTCTTTCTCCTTCTTTCTTTTCATGTATAGGCCTACCTCAATCATTACTCTTGAAGATGTCTTTGAACAACAGACGGTGTGATTAAAATAAAGTTAAAGCGTTTAAACTCCAAACGACAGGCGAGATTCTGAGTGTCTCTGTAGACAGTGAGAATAAAAACATCACAGACTCGCAGACCAGTTTTCTTGAGAGTTGCCCTGTCGTGACGTGGGAGCTGCAAGCTGTCCAAACAAGATGACAGCTGAAATGGCTTCTGCTAATGACTGATTTTTCTCTAGAATGCGTTTTGATCAAAAATAACTTGGGCTCGTCAAGTGGCACCGGCCAGAATTGTTGTAATGGCTGCAGAGACTTCGAGAGCTACTCGAGAACAAGAACTCATAGATGTTATGGCAGTGTAGCAACAAACTTTTGATGATTTCCAGACTATGCTTTGAGACATGGTAGGTATTTATGCGACAATGAGACCATTGGTTCTAGTTAGTGGTGCTTGCTAAGGCAGCATCACTAGTACTATTGCTCACACTTAAGGTTTGAGATCTGAACAAACCACTAACCCAAAGTATTAAACTTGGACACTATTTGAGACATGACTAGCAACCAGATCATCCTAGCAACCACACAGATAAACACTAAAACTACATGTTCACCAAAAATTCACATTACAATAATTGGTACAGAACTTTACCTTTGAGTGTTCATCTATTCTCTATTATTCTTTCGTCTATTTCCTATTATTCTATTCTTATCATCATTGTGTGTGTGTGTGTGTGTGTGTGTGTGTGTGTCTCCTTATGAATAAAGATCTATATATACTTTATATAAAAACATATTTTGTAAAAACACACACACACACACACACACACACACACAATCAAAAGAAACACATAAATCATTATGCTATTTTAAAAGATATCTGCTGATTTGTCATGAAAATACTAATGCCAAAATCCATTTATTACATATTGCAATCTTTCCTTTGATTTTATTTTTTTTTTGTCCTGAACATGATATTGACAGGTTTTCATTCAACAATCTACATCTGTTTCAGTTAAACTTAATGAAAACATCAGATGGTACTTACAGAAAAATCACAGCATTTTTCTATTGTAGCGTAACGTCTGCAGCACAATAGCAGAGCTAGGGATTGAATTTGAGTGCTCCGTCACATCTATCATATTATGTGTGAAGTCAGTGAATTAAACCATCCCCTGTGTATTAATGAGCTAGTATCCCCCAGTACGCAGAACAAGGTGTAATGTTCCTGTCAGCCGGCCGGCATGGAGGAACAAGATTGAAACAACCAAAGCGCTGCTCTCGCCACTGAATACAAAACAATGGAGGCCTCTCACAGTAATCACGTCCTCGTATGAAAAGAGCCGACTAATTGGAATTATACTAGTACAGAGAGTGAGCTCATTAAAACCTGGAGCACCACCTCATGATAAACAGTCACTTTAAGGGGCCGGCACTAATGTGATGAGGCAAAGGATCTATTTCTCACTTCTCAATGAACACATCTTCCACCTAAGCTCTCTCATTGGTGCGTTTGGGAGCGCAGGCCTCTTAATTGCCATCGGAAATTACAATGAGCTTATTGCGATGTGCACATCAGCGGGGAGAATTAGAAATGTTTCTTTTAAGGGAGCAACATACTGAACCCTTTTCCACCCTCTCTGACCCTTAAAGGTAAAGTAACAGTCTTTTTTCCTGTAGAGCATAATAGGAGATATTGTGCAAAATGTCAGAGCTGCTGCTATCCATGAAAGAAGATGGTGATTTTTACCGCCAAGCTTGAAAAAAACGCACCATAAAATAAACCACTGGCTTGATGCAAATGCAATATAATGACTTCATTTTCAGTCTGTTTGGCAACCAAAACGATTGTATGACATCAGGAATATAGTGCTCAAGTCATAGTCACTTTTATGGTGCTTTTTAGTCCTTTTTGGAGTTAGCAGTCTGCTTTTGTTTTATTGGAGTGTATTGGATTCAAATGAATACAATAAAGAAAGTTTGGAATATGAATTTTTGGATGAACCAACCATTTTACCAAACTATATTGAATACTGTAGCTTTAAGATATCTATACGCAAATTACCTCCAAATACTGAATAGACATTGATATGCCAGTGTAAACATGTACTATGACCTCTTTTCTGAAATAGTTTCCTTGGGTTGGAGCGAATTGTGGCTTGCACTGATAAATCCCATTTAAACTGTGGTCATTAAACAGCAGCGGTGACGGTAAAGAAGTCACATTGTGTTCGTCTCTTATGCAATGATTCCATCATGATTACTGTAGTCGCTAATGAGCCCTTGTGTACAATATGAAGATTGACATCGGCTGGAGCGCTGAGTGAAATTCATATTTCCTAAGAGTGGCTGAAATGATTCCTTCCCCTAACAACATCTATTTAGAGCACAGGTAGTTAAGGCAGAGCTCCCGTATAATGGGCTATTTCATTGTTACATTATTTTAAATATGTCAAACCATGAGGCCATTTGAAAGGTACGTCAATTACAGTGCTGCATTGGACATCTCATGTGTCAAAACAATGTGACGAGACCCGCCATCTTGTCCCTGGCTGCTTACAGTTGCCTTGCACCATTATAAGCAGGCCATGATGACACCCGGACAGTGGAGTGACAGTTCGGAGAGCAATTGACTCATTCCGCTCATTGTTAAATTGATCTGGCCTAAAAATAACCCTTCATCCCCTCTCCTTTCCATCACACTTCATTACACCGCACAGGGACAGAATCCTCTGCTATTTTGCCTGTATTCAAATCTCTTTTATACCGTCTCGTGTTTAAAGACTGCCCATAAATCCCATATCAGATCTTAATGACCGTAGCCGGCCGGCCGGTAATATGTCATTGTTCACAGACGATCACTCGGGAGAGAATAGACCTTGCCAGTCTTAGTAATTGCACACACAGAGAGATTTATATGACCATTATGCTCTCCCTTGAGAAATAATTCAAACACTGAATAAAGTGCAAAATCTGCCAGTTACACATCCCCAAACTTCTACCGGGCCTCACCTAATGGATTCCCGTGTGCTCTAACGGCTCGTTTCTCTATTGACGGGACACCGGTGCTCGATCTGAACCGCTCGGCACGTTTCTGTTTCAGACAAGCTGGCCAAAACAAGCTGGTCTTGAACCAGGAATCGCTAGCATCAAAACAACAATTGCATTTCAGTCTTGCGAGATTGATGCAAAACAAATAGATCAACAGTACCAAATCGCATACAGGAAGTGCATCTTTCAAATTTCTAATATTTTATTTATGAATACCATTTGATTGCATTGAATATATTGTTGCATCAAAAGTAGATATGTTTCTATAGTTTTTTATTAAGCTGTAGTTTAGTTTAT
Source organism: Gila orcuttii (assembly GCA_026230005.1). Taxonomy (NCBI): domain Eukaryota; kingdom Metazoa; phylum Chordata; class Actinopteri; order Cypriniformes; family Leuciscidae; genus Gila; species Gila orcuttii. Next base: position 9,727,500 of record JAPDVR010000021.1, on the reverse strand, counting down.
TTTGTGTGTATTTTATATATATATATATATATATATATATATATATATATATATATATATATATATATATATATATATATAGTTTTTATTTATTTTTGTTTGTTTAATTTTAGTACATCAGCTAAACAAAACAAAAAAATCTTGTTTTTAGGGGTTTTAGTTAATTACAATATTCCAAGTTCACACAAAACTACAATATGAGAAAAGTAGGAATCATTGCATCAAAATCCTCACAGCGTCATTTGTTAACTGTGGTAGAGGTCAGAGATCGTCCCTAGAAACAAAACCTCACGGACAGATACACCGTCGAAAAGGGCGAATGAAATTGTAGAGTTGTTTGTTAGAGGTGATTTACTGTCAAACCTGAGTATTAGAGAACTGATATCCTCGTGGAGGGAAGTAGTATTGAGTAACATTTGTCTGTTCTTTGATCAATTTGTGTGTTGGAGTCAAACTCAAAGGCTGTCGAGCGCACCCTGGGCTCACCAGGTTTTTTGATACTTTCCTCAGGCAAAGAGATAACATGATTGAAAGCACCGCACGCCGGATCTCCCGGAGTGTGTGCTCAGTAGATTTTGTTGTTGGTTCTCCCAGTGTTCTCCCCAGGGTGCCGGCAGGTGCAGGCTGACGCAGGTTTGATCACCTTGGATGCAAGCGAGACCTGGCATGCTCTCGAGGCCGCAACGAGACCACTGTGACCAGAAGAGACGCGTGTTTGAAAAACTAATGAACTGTTACCAGGGTTATGCATTCGGAGAGGTTATTTTGTGGACAAGACTAATATACTTTACTGCACATGTGATTTAAGTTGTATTGATAAATTACAGTCTGTCTATCTTAGAGCAAATTGAAAAATGTGTCATCATACCGCAATGTCAACACATTTATTAACATAATAATAGAGATAAAAAAAAAATATACTAATATTATTGGATTCTAAGCAAGGTTGAGAAGTACACACTTCAGACAGACAGACAGTAGAACAATGGATAGAATAAGCAATAGATAGATAGAACAAGCGGTAGAGAGAACGATATAAAAAACAAACATCTATCAGACAGATAGATAGATATAATGAACAATAGATAGAATAAGCAGTAGACAGAACAACAGAAAGAACAAACAATAGAATGATATATAGAACAAATGATAGATCAATAATGATAGATAGAATGATAGACAGTACGAATGATGCAAGCGATACAAACAAAAGAACAAACGACACAACAAGCGAGAGAAATGACACAAGCGAAAGTGAACGAACGATACGAGCGATAGACAGAACGAACGATAAAAGCGATAAACAAAACGAACGATACAAGCGATAGAGAGAACGAACGATACAAAAAGTGATATATAGATAGAACAAATGACAAGCGAAGGAGAACGAACGATACAACAAGCGATAGACAGAATGAACGAACAAACGAACGATTAAAGCAATAGACAAAACGAACAATACAAGCGATAGACAGAACAAACGATACAACAAGTGATATCTAGATAGAACAAACGACACAAGCGAGAGAGAACAAATGACAAGCAAAAGGGAACGAACGATACAACAAGCGTTAGACAGAATGAACGATACAAGCGATAGAGACAACGAACGATACAACAAGCGATATATATAGATAGAACCAACGACACAACTAGCGAGAGAGAACAAATGGCACAACAAGCGATATATAGATAGAACAAACGATACAAGCGAGAGAGAACAAATGACAAGCGAAAGAGAGCGAACGATACATCAGGCGAGAGACAGAATGAACGACACAAGCGATATATAGATAGAACGAACGACACAACAAGTGATAGACAGAATGAACAACACGACAGGCGAGAGACAGAATGCACGATAAGACAGACAGATAGACAGATAGACAGGCAGATAGATAGACAGGCAGGCAGGCAGATAGACAAGCAGACAGACAGATAGACAGGCAGACAGACAGATAGACAGGCAGACAGACAGGCAGACATACAGACAGATAGATAGATAGGCAGACAGACAGACAGACAGGCAGACAGACAGGCAGACATACAGACAGATAGATAGATAGGCAGACAGACAGACAGACAGATAGGCAGACAGACAGACAGACAGATAGAAAGACAGACAGACAGACAGATAGGCAGATAGACAGACAGATAATCACGAAGTAGGATCGTCTTGTGTCCTTCCGGTCCCGTCTTTCACCCCTGACCCTGAGCATCACTCTCTCTGTCCTTCCTCAAGCAGCTCCACTCCTCCTCCTCCTCCTCCTCCCCCCATCCCTGCACTCACTGGACTCAAGAGGCTCACTCACCAATGACAGCCTCCATCAGATCATACCCTGCAATCAAATCCAGTTTTATTAGATCTGTCTTGCCGGGCCAGCGCTCCACAGCAAAAACATGTTTTGTTCTCTTTAACCTATTCCACCGGGGACGCAAACCAACAGTGACACTGTCATTTGCGAGCGATGCAGTAAGACTCCCTTGTGGTCCAAATGTCAGATTATACTGTGCAGTACTAGTTATCCACCCTAAATATAGCTCTTCGGGTATCAAGGGCTGTCGCAAGAAATTCACTGTTTCAAATACTTGCCCTTTAGTGGAGCCTGTGACACTGTCACAAACCTTAAGAAGTTGTAGAGATGAGTCTAATTGTAAATTTATAAGTGTCTCCATAAACTGAGGCGAACCTCAATACCTCACCTGGTCACTACTTAATACTGCTTTTATTGTCTTCTCAGTCAACATGAAATCTTAAAGGGATAGTTCAACCTAAAATGAAAATTAAGTCATCATTTACTCACCCTGGGGTTATTGACGTAATACTATTGCGTCATTTTTTAAAAGCTTGATGCTGGTCGCTATTGGCTGCTATTATTTGTACGAGCATGACGTTTTTTGTTTTTTTTTAATTCTCCTTTTGTGATCCGAAAAAAGAAAGAAGGGCATACGGCAGTAGAACAACAACAGGGTGAGTAAACGATGACTTGATTTTCATTTTAGGGTGAACTATCCCTTTAAAAAATGTCCTTGTGCACAATATACAGTACCAAAGAACTAAGTACAGTACTATATTGAAGCTTCAGCTTTAACTTCTACCTAGACCACATAGCTCTAGTCTTTTAACTCTCTATTGCTCATCCTTGTGCCAATTTGCTGTAAGCCAAAAGGCATTATGGTGAAACAGATCATCACACCAGCCAGACAGAGAGAGAGAGAGAGAGAGAGAGACAGAGAGACAGAGACAGAGAGACAGAGAGACAGAGACAGAGACAGAGACAGAGAGAGAGAGAGAGAGAGAGAGAGAGAGAGAGAGAGAGAGAGAGAGAGAGAGAGAGAGAGAGAGAGAGTTGTCAATGTTGTCCAAGAGAGTCAAATGGCTCCGGTGTGTAACGCCGATGGTATATCTGCTCTCATGGCTCATTTGTTTCAGGTCACATCAAGAGGAGACGGCTTCAGTCACAACAACGACATGTGTGAAAGGCCATCTGCTGCTCCAGATAAAGATAAGTGTTGTGCAGGTAGGCCGTGACAATTCTGATAATGGTGAAGGTTGCATTGTCCATCACTGAAAGACAATCTACTCTCACATGTGCACAGTAAGCTCTGAGTGTTAGTTTAAAGAAGAGGAAGCATGGGAAGTTGTCAGCAGCGATATGAAAAGGATTGGAGCTATGGCTAAGTGTTGGCCTTGAAGCTCATGTGAGTGACAAGGTCATGGGATCGATTCCCAGCTAAAGCAAGAACTGATAAAATTTAAATTTGTATCTTGGATGCAATGTAAGTCGCATTGGATAAAAGCATCTGATAAATGTAATATGTACGTTTAAGTTGAAATCTTACTTGCATTACTTGCTTATCACATTTGCCCAATAATTGTCTGTCTGCTATCTTCTATTTACAGAAAGAAAAATCCAAATATAAATATCCAGAAAGCTATGCAATAAAAAATAAAAAATAAAACAGCGAAAGCCTGTTTTGACTGAAAAATACAGCGTAAACACTTCAATGCACTATACAAGAGGATATCAAATAATGGCAAACAAGTTTCAAAGCTCTTGCATGTCTAGCAATTTGTCATAGCTGTATCTCAGCTTTGAAAATTCAGATCTATTCTCCCCTTGTTCAGGAACAGACCTACTCTGTAAAGTAGGAAAATGCAACGTCAGAGATTTCCATATGAACATTTCTCATCAAAACCTTCCTAAATCAAATTACCTGAGCTACAGATACTTGGATGTAAACGCTAGGCAGAAATGTTCATCCATGGAGCGAAACCCCATGCAACTGAAGATCAGTTGCAAGTGAAAGACAACCGCTGAGCAATACAATTATCTGCTTTGACCTTTCTTTTGAAAAGAAGGTTTGTGATATCTGTGTGCATAAAAACTATTAAACAGGTGAACAAAACAATCCGGAATGGGACCATTAGCAGGATTGTAAAAGGCAGCAATCGACATAAAGAGCCACAGGAGGAGTCATAATCTCAGGATGACAGGAAGTGAAATCACAAAGAAAAAGTTACCACACAATTTCAGCATGTGTCTTCAGAGGAGTTTAATACTCAACTCACAAAGGGTAAAAGGGTACCTATTATGTCCCTTTTTACAATGTAAAATAAGTCTCTGATGTCCTCAGAGTGTGTATGTGAACTTTTAGCTAAAATTGCACCCTATTTTTACTGGAATACAAGTCAAAAACTACCCTTGCCTATGCCAAAACTTGCTGCCATGCCAGAGGATTGTAGTTGGCTGCTGGAGCGTTGCTATGCCAGGGCTCTAGAGTGCGACCAAAATTTGTAAGGGTGCGACTAAAATTTTTCCAAGGTCGCACCGGTGCACCTAACGTCCTCGCGTCCGCTGCCTCTCCACGAACGGAAGCGCTTGTTCTCCTTTGTCGGAACTCACACTCATGGTTGGATCATATCGTGGTCTAAACCAATCAGAGACAGAGATAGGGCGGGTCTTTGCCTCTGATTGGCTGTGGTAGGCCTACACTGCTCCGTGCTGTGTGACTGAAATTGCGACCTGAGCACCAGAGAATCAGTTACGGCAAAAGAAACGCAAGAAAACAGACGACGAAAAATGAAAAGAAATAGACCCATAGAGTTTTTTTCTTTAAGAAAAGTAGGCCTGTTTCCCCCAACACTCTCCCCGGTAGGGGTGGGTACCGAAACCCGGTATTCAACTTCTGAAAGACCGCTGTATCGATCAGCTCGGACGTGATCGGTTCTGATGTCGGTAACTTACTGGAGAAATTAAGAAAATACACATACTATTTATTATTACTATAAAGACGTTATTTAAAAAAAGAATTTATCTTGCGAGCCTTTTCTGTGTATAATAATATTACAGCATTTTTGCTATTCGCAGTCCAAGAGAGAAAGAGAGAGAGTAGAGATCTCTCACGCGGAGCCACAGCGCGCACAACACGACACCTCTGCTTAATGAGTGACGACGGCAGAACTAAACATTCAAACGTAGCCTGGTTACACTTTAGGTCTGTGATATTAGTCTGATTTTATTTTAGATTTCGGCTTCCAAAGATTATTAAAATATATATTGAGGTAAAACCATTAAAAACTACAGCCACATTCGGTCTTGCGCAGCTTCCTTCCCTTCGCAGCAGTGCGCTGTCATTTCTTCCTAAAACTCAAACTTAACGACAGAATCAGCTCGTGATTGTTGTAAAATGCAGCCCAGCTACTGTTGCTAAATTGCGGGACGCGTTTAATAATAAAAAGAGCTATTAAAAGCACAAAAGTCAGCACAAGAGATGCTGTTCCCAAGGCGACGCGCGCTCCGAAACAGACCGTAACGAGACAAGCAAATTATACTTTGGGTTTCATGTGCGTGTCTAAACTATCAAATGTACACAAAAATATGTCAAAATGACCGGCTTGTATTCACAGCTCTTGAATTAATAACTTCAGCTTTAATAAGCATTATCTATCTATGATAAAATATGCAGTTATTTTACTTTTGATTACTTTATTAGATTTCTTTTTAGACCATACTTGAACAGTAGCTAATGTTAGTAGACCTTCCTGAAATTAAAGCACTGTGTAGGCCTATATAATGTGCATCTTTGTTTAATTGTTTATCTTTGTTTATAAAACAAAAAGAACCGATAAGAATACTGTTAAAGTACCGGATCGATAAGCAGTATCGGTAAGAGTAGTAATACCGTTAAAACCTTATGGATACCCATCCCCACTCCCCGGTCAATGCTCCGACAACAGCCCAGACATGGAGCTACTTCAGCCACCAGTCTCCCCAGTCCCTGTAAGATGCCAAACCCTGGTCCTTCGTCGGAGATGGCATCCCACTCAAGAGGTAGAGCCTACCGAGCCTGAGCTAGAGACTCAAAATAGTTAGTTTGGCAGCTCAGTGAAGCACTTTAAAAAAATAAATACATTTATATACAGTATAATTGTGCTTCAAATAAAAAAAGTATTTACCTACACCTTATTCTTGTTTAAAATCATTTACATAATATATATGAATGTATATGGAGCATGATAAAAAGCTGAGCTTGAAATTGTGGCGTTAAAGGCGACGCGAGCCGAGGAATCATTTGGGTGCACCTAAATTTTGTGCTGGTGCACCTAAATAAAAAAGTTAGGCGCACCAGTGCAACCAAGGCAAAAAGTTAGTCTGGAGCCCTGTATGCAGTTGCTAAGGTGTTCTGAGTGGTTGCTAGGGTGTTGCTAGGCGGTTCCTTACTTGCTCAAGCCAAAAGGGCTATTCTTAACTCTTTCCCTGCCTGCATTTTTTATAAAGTTGCCAGCCACTGCCAGTGTTTTTGACCATTTGACAAAAAAAATGTATGACCCCCAGAATATTTAGCTGTATGAATATCTGAACATCAAAAGAAAGAACAGACAAGTTAAACAAATTAAAGACAAGTGAAAAAATCTGCTAGTTCAAAATGACAAATTACTCAAGAAGCAATGTATGAAAAGTCTCAACATCTTGTTTATACGGTTTTAAGATGTATTTACTGGAAATCAAGTCAAAACTGCAATTAAAAACGGTACATTTTTGCACTAAAAACACTGTTTTGAAACACACATCAGCCATTGTTCGGACAAACGAGTTTCAATACCACCACATTGTCCACGCATTTACTCAACCTTACAGACACAGTAGGATCTAACTTAGCAAACAAAGCTTTCTAAATCACATTCAATCTTTGACATAGCAGTCTCCTTGAGATCAGTCTGCAGGTTCTGCACAACATTGAAAAGATCACAGTACTTTTTCCTGACATTCTCACTCAGCCTTGAAATTATGTTTAGTCTCATTCCTCCGAACCATTTGAAGAAGATCTTTTACGATCATTAGTCCTGCCGGAGAGACACTTCCTATGTGTTCATGATTATCCTGAGCTCTGGAAGGAGAAAAAGTCCTCGTTTTCATGCATTATCACTAATGTGAAATAATTCAAAGCAGCGTATAAGGTTTTTTCAGACATCCGACCCTATAAATAATCAAGGGCCCATTCAAACCCTCCGAGTAATTACTCGTGTGTGGTGACAGCTGAAGGCAGGAGGAAAATGACAGGCCTCCAACAGGGAGATGTAGTGTAAATTTTATGAGTGACAAAGAAGATTAGCACAAGGCCTGGCTACATGCTACCCTGACCTCTGTGTGGGCGTGCGGAGAACGAGGTGAACAGCGAACGGGCGGCTCCATCGCTATATCTGTACGCATTTGTGTCCATGATTTACTTCTAATGATGTTTGATTTAGAAATTTTTATCTGCACATGGTCTTCTTTTGTAAATATTCAAAGACTGAATGGTAACACTTTGCAATAAGGTCTCGTTAGTTAACGTTTAATGCTTTAACTAACATTAACAAACTATGACCAATGTATTTGTTAGAGTATTTATTCATCTTTGTTAACATTAGTTGATAAAAACATAACTGTTCATTGTTAGTTTATGTTAGAAACGGTCCAATAAATAATATTAACAGATACAACTTTTGATTTGAATAATGTATTAGTTATATTGAAATTAATGTTAATTATGATTAATTAATGGTTTAGAAGTATTTTTCATTGTTAGTTCATGTTAACTAATGTAGTTAACTAATGGAACTTTATTGTAAAGTGTTCCCACCCTGGTAATATTACTACTTCCTAAGATTTAATAAATGCGGCAGAACTACAGTATTTTTCATTGTTAGCTCATGTTAAAGGGATAGTTTACCCAAAAATGAAAACGGAGTGTCTATTTACACTAAGAGCAAATAGCCGCCTTGTTGGCAGAGGCTATTCACACTAACTCCGCCCACTGACGTCTGGTTGGTCCAGACAAAAGTCCAAAAACGCCTGTGATCTGTGCAAGTGCAGTGGTGTAGGGGTAAGGCACGTTGCAGACACTTTTGACGTGATCTTTCATTTTTTTTATAAATATGAAGAAAATATGTAAAAAGTGGAATTAAATTGCCTAATGCTTTTTAATAATAAAGTGTTTATCGAGAGTTAGGGTTAGGTGTAGGGAGGGCTTTATTGTCCCAATAAGGGGTGCAAATAGTAACTAGGCTACTATTGACACTTTTTGAAAAGAAAATGCTGCTAAATAGAATCTATGGCTATTTTTACTTGGTGTAAATAACATCTATTACTAAGAAAATATGCTATTTTCACTTAGTGCAAATAGCCGCTGCCAAATGAAAATGCTATTGTTAATTATTCACGTTGTTCCAAACCTGTAAGATTTTTTGATGAAATCTAAGACCTTTCTGTCCCTCCATTGACAGCTACACAACTACCCCTTTGCCGCCTCAAAAAGTTCATAAAACTAATCTAAATGAGCGCTTTCAGCTTCCACAAGCTTGTTTACGCAGCTTGTTTGAGCTTCAGCAAGAGATTTGTTCTCGCATGTCAAGCTGATTCGGTTGAGCTTCTTTTTATGTTCACTGATCAATGTTTATATGTGAATAAAAGTCTAAATTAAATTGGTTCATCATATAAAGCGATCGAGTCTCTTCAGACAATTTGGATTAACCACTCAATTCATATGGATTAGTTTCATAATCTCTTTATGATCGTTTTGAAGCGTCAAAGTGGAAATTGCGTAACTGTCAATGGAGGGACATAAATAGCTCATATTTCATCAAAAAAAAAATCTTTATTTGTGTTCTGAAGATGAACGAAAGTCTTTCGGGTTTAGAACCACATGAGAGTGAGCAAGTAATTAATGAAAGAATTTTCATTCTTGGGTGAACTATCCCTTTAACTAATTGAATTAGCTAAATTACCTACATTTTATTAACAAACAAAAGCTTATTGTAAAGTGTTACTGACTGAATGTACTGAATAACTTAAATGATGGTCTAGTTGATTTCAATGATGATCTATGATTGCATCGCATTACGAAACAGACTCCTGAAAATGAGAAACACAAGGTTTTCGCACAGAACACAAGATGTGAGAAAAGACAACACGGGTTTAATGTGTAAGTGACACTGACAAAGTCATCGCAAAACATCCTTACTGGAGCGTGATAGCCATTTTGCTCCGACATCCACCCTTTTCAAAGAGCTATTCAATGAGGCCTCCATCTGCAGCGTTCCCGCCCAGCCTTCCGAATGATGTGCCATTGATACTCCTTTGTGTTGCCTTTCCAAAGAAAGCTTTTGTTCGCTCTATAATTACAGGGGTACTTCTCAACTGTACTTGCATTTTTTTTTTTTGCTACTAAAGCACACACGCTCCGAAGCTGTAGGTGAACGACGGTCAGAGGGCTATGGCTGGGTTTAACGGGGTTGATGATGGCAACATCGAGCACATCGGTACAATCCCAAGTGAGTCTTCCTTTCCAGACACGTTTTGGGAATGACGATCTTGCGGCACATCCCGCTGTTCCAACAGGCTTTTCGTCAGTTTTTGTCTCGACTTGTCAAGTGTCTGACATTCTGATTTAATCAACATCCGTGGCTGCCAGTTGAATTAGATCACTATCAAAAACGTGCCCGATACGCCGTGTCCCTCACTTGTCAGAGACCAACTCATCTGCTCATTTATTTATCACACTCATCCTCCCATGGAGACACCTTGTAGTCCCTCGCAGAAACATGAGAGCTATCTGTCCATTACCGCTTGATTTGGATCTGGAGGCATAAGACATGAAGAGGAAAAAGTCATGGCACCCGGAGAAAATAAAACTAAAGATTCCTGCAAAACCTAAGACTATAATTTCACCAGAGAAGTGGAGCGCTTGAGACAAAGAGGTTTAGTATTTGGATAAAAAGTCCACACTATTACAGATGAACCTATAATTCTGAGAGTGTTCTTATTAGAAAATCAATTTAAGTGGTTCTGTATTGAAAATTAATGCAGGAAATATATATGGCAAAATGTAAAGACAGCCAGACATTACTGAAAAGTAAACCCAAAGTTGAAATAAACAGGGCTGAAATAAATAGGTTTAATTTGTGCTAATGACTGAATGGTTATACCACTATGCTATTAAAAAAAATAATGATCAGTTGGTATTGTTCTATTATACAAGAATAAAATAGTTTATTTACTTGTATTGTGCCAATGACTGAATGGTTGTAAATTGTCCGATGTATTGAACATTTTTATTTGCCATTTTAGAAAATGTATACTACACGACTTATAAAATCATAAACATCATAAAATAATATTTTGCACATCAAACCCCATATGTTCTTATGTGAATATATATGACAATAAGGCCTCAGCTAATTCAAAACCATGCCTACTGCTTGCAAGCTGAATGCGAGTGCTGGTGCTATGTGAAAAGCTAAAGAAAGATGAAATCTTGCACACGAGAGATATGGACATTTTGAAAGGGATTGGAAAGATGCTATTCATTTCAAAAGTGTTTTTTCATTGCCAGGGGCAAATCAACTAAATGGATGTCAGTCATTCCATTCGGCACGGCGCACAGAACGCTTTTTACCAAACCCCGCGATTGTGTTTCTCCTCTTCATTCATCTGCAGTTGGCAATATGAGAAAATATGGTGCATACACATGCAACCCTCGGATATACGCAATTTATATAAGCACAAGGGGTTTCATATTAAACTGATTGGTCTGTTCTGGAAATGGGGTGAATCGTTCTAGAAGCAATGGGGCAAATCTATCCTGTGCGTTTGTATGCTCCAATAGACCACTTTGAGAATTAAATGTCATATTTTTTAATGCTTCCATTACAACATTGAAATATTTAGCCAGCATACTTAATGTCGCTCATGTAGAGCATCTAAGCACCGTGTGAAGACACTTCCAGTGCATTTGTTGGGCCACCTGGGATGAAACGGCATCTTTCTATTGCTATCTATTTAATAATATGGTTTATGACGAGTAAAATATAGAGAGAACCTCATTGTCTCAAGTCACCTTTCTTCAAATGTCTTTCTGCCAATAGTTTTCAATTTGGTTTGGCTTCAGTGCGCAGATTTTTGACAATGAGACCACAAGTGTTTCACACTAAAGTAATTTTCAACCACAGTAATGAATGTAATCGCATTACAGTAACTCTGCCTAAAATCTTCATACTAACTGAAATTAAAGCTATACCCTATAAATCTTAACATTGTCACTTAAATGATTGCAAATCAAATTTGGAAAATGTTAAACTCACACTAGACTCTTTGGCAACTGGATATTTTTCAATTAAAGGGTTAGTTCACCCAAAAATTCTGTCATTAATTACTCACCCTCATGTTTCTTCAGAAAATTTGGACTAAACCGCTCAATTCATATGGATTAGTTTTACAAGCTCTTTATGAACTTTTTGAAGCGTCAAAGTGGTAGTTGTGGAGTCAACGGAGGGATTTCATCAAAAAGATCTTTATTTGTGTTCTGAAGATGAACATGAGGGCGAGTAATTAATGACAGAATTTATATTTTGGGGTGAACTAACCCTTTAAGACAACCGAATCACATCTTCATTGATGCTTTCTGAGAATTGTTTAATTTCACTTACAAACTGATATACTGATACAGGAAGTACATAATGCAAAATGTACAGTCAGTCAATACTGAAAAACAAACCCAATATCTAATAAAGCTGTGGCACTGACATATACAATACAGCTAAAGCTAATACCAGAGGATGACTTGTATCATTTTTATATTATCATCATCACCCAGCTATGAAACATGCTCTATGGTAAAGAACTTGGTTCACACCAAGGATGATAACGATAATGATAGGCCTATATTATAAAAAATCATTCTGAATATAAAATAATTGCAGAGTCCACACCACAACTACGATAAATAACCAATGATAATGGAACAAAGAAACAATATCATTGGAATCACTTTCACAACTATTTTTTTTCCAGCTGATTGTAAATTGACAAACATTGACAGCCAATCAGAATCCATCCTGCTTTAATGAGCTGGAGCAGATCTGATTTATATACAATGTATATCTATATATATAAATCAGTGTGATTTTCTGTAAAGCTGCTTTGAAACAAGGTATCATGGAAAGCGCTGTACAAATAAATGTGTCTGTGAACACGAAAAGTGAACAAAAGATTCCTAAAATAATCAAACATTGAAATTTACTGATATTAACACGGAAAAATAATGTTTACAATTTCTGAAAATTTCATATAGTGTGCACCGGGCTTTACACAAACAGAGCAAAAAGGGAAACAAAAAGAGAAAACAAATAAAAGGTTGAAAAGCATCCGGTGAAAGCTCACAGCGCATGAATTATGTGGAGGACGTGTGTGGTGGTGGATGTTGAGAAGGACTTAGATTGAGATGTCCACTTCCAGCTCACTGGTTTGATATTTCCATCACGGACAGCGAAGGAGACCCTGACAGTCGGGCTGTTGGAAGCCAGCTGTTTTCATGCTTTGAGGATTCCGGAATGTGCAGCCAAGTTGAAGGATTGTTAGGAGATTATTAAGCAAAGTGACATGCAGAAAACGTGAATCCAGTGATGGAACGGTTGAAGAGTTTCACATGCAGCAGATCTTTGGCACCCAGTCAGCCATGAGCGTTTCAGCATCAATGCTGCTGTAACATCGCATCCGAGTTAATCAAGTAACATTAACTAAATCCAAAGAAAATATGAAAGTTGCAGTTTGAAACAGTCCTGCCTCACTGAGATCCAGCCATAATCTTTTTCAGTAGTAAAGTAGTAAAACTGTTTGGCACCTGGTAAGCTACTGCTTAGGCCCTGTTTACACCTGTTATTAAGATGCATTTCGGTCGATCAGATCACAAGTGGAAGATGCGAAATTCAGGTGTAAATGGGGTCTAAAACGTTTTGAGCTTGTCCACTTTCAACCACTTCAAGACGTAGTCGAAAACGCATTTGACCGGATTGCTTTTGTAGTGTAAATGCTCATGTGGTCGAATGTATTCGAATAGCCACAAAATACTCTCCACCTAATGTGCAAACATTATGGGAAGCGCGTTAGGCCAGACGGGATTTAAACTTTGTCGGCTGGAGACTCAAGTTTGGTTTGAAGACGAAAAACGTACCAAGCACAATGTTCTCTCACCATTCCTGATTTCTAACACACACTCACAGCGTTCGGCTGGTCTCGCGTCTGTCAGAGCAGAAACGAAAGTTGATGCTCTTCATATGTTTTTCTGTCATGTACGATCGTGTAAATTGTGTGAGCTTATTTTGTCCATTAGATCGAAAGATCTGAAAAAACATACATGTACCCGCCCATAGACCTTCCCTCGAAGAAATCAGGACAGAAGTGGTTGACAGTGGACAAAAGAGACGGATTAAAACACCAAGTGTAAACTGGAATGCGTCTCCCTCGTATACTTGATCGACCAAAACACATCTTTATACCAGGAGTAAACAGGGCCTTAGTTAGGTAGTCAGTCTCAGCTTCAGACGGAACGGCCACAGTCTGTTAAATTTATATTGCACACAAAACTGGAAAACTCTTTTCCACAAGTAAAATCTAATCTGCACTCAACTGAATTAAGTCACAAAATAAAATAACTTGTGTCAAAGTAACTCAAACGAGTCTCTGCTTAACTACAAACTAGCAATCGCGCACATGAACATGCTAAATGCTTCTGTTCTATGTGTAATTGCTCATTAAAGCAACATGCATAAATCACTCACCACAAGCAACATTTCAAATATTATCAGAAAGACAGTAATCAGAAATACAAATATTTTAGAGTATATTGCAATAATTTTTAAATAAATGGCAGCGTAGGCAAAATAACAGAAGTGTAGGGTGATTATAGCCATGGCCAAAGCTTTGTCCAGAAAACACGATAAAGTGTTTTGTTTGAATGAGGAAATCAAAAGGTCAGTATTAAGGACCGTTCACACCAAGGACGATAACTACAACGATAAAGATAAATACATAGTTCTAAAAATTATTCTAAATGTAAAAGAATAGCAGAGCTAACACGACAACTTTAACGGCAAAGGAAACGATATCGTTGAAATCATACTATTTTTTTCCAGCTGTCGAACGATAAAAACATTGACAGCCAATCAGAATCCATCCTGCTTTTAAGATCTTGAGCATTTAAAGCGACAGGCAACAAAACTGCAGAGTCTGCTGGTGTGGATGCTAATATAGTTATCGTTCTGGGTATGAACAGACCTTTAGAGCTTCGTCTCCTCTTGAATAATCATATCATTATTATAATCATATGTATCACAATCTCATCAGTATTTTGTCATGTATGATATTAAATTTAACTCTAAAAGTTCAAAACACACTGGGAATGCCATTAAAACCTTTCATTTATTCAGATAATTATAGGATAGGATCTGCCAAATTCAAAGTTGTGTAACTAAATGTATTGATATTGGGCTAAAACATTTTTGTTCTTGTTTATTACTTTTTTAATTTATTATCATTACTTTTTTTAATCCAGACAAGGTTCCAAAAGAACACAAAGAACAATTTAATAAAGACTGCTAATGTGTTTCAGGAAACCACTTAGATTTTTTCTGTTTGATTACAAGTAATGTTTACTTTTCATTTAACACATCTCCTTAGTAATTAGCATTATTTAAGAACACACTAAAATAATTTTACAGTGATGTGATAATTGAGCGCATATGATTGACATGAAGTGAACAGGTTATTAGTGACCGTGAAGCGAGTGGTTGGGAAAGAGAATGTCAACAGGAATCTCTATGGTTTGTAAAACAAAACAAATCAGTTGTGTTGAGATTTGAATAGTGTACTTGAAATCTGTGAAATATGTTATTACTAAAAAAACTATGTGCTGAACCTTAGTGTTGTTACTATGACAACCAATGTGGACGTGCCAAGTGACCGCAGGATGAACGTATAAAAAATAATAAATGTACACTACAGTTTAAAAGTTTTGGGGTTAGTAAGCTTTTTCTTTAATACTTTCAATACTTTTAACTAATACTTTTATTTAGCAAGGATGCATTAAATTGATCATAAGTGACAGTAAAGAAATTTAGACATTTCTATTTCAAATAAATATTGTTCTTTTTAATGTTCTATTCATCAAAGAATCTTGAAAATATATCCACAAAAATATGCAGCAGCACAACTGTTTTCAACATCTATAATAATAATATACGTTTCTTGAGCAGCAAATCAGAATATTACAATGATTTCTGAAGGATCATGTGACACTGAAGACTGGAGTAATGATGCTGAAAATTCAGCTTTGATCACAAGAATAAATTACATTTTAAAATATATTCAAATAGAACACAGTTATTTTAAATTTTAATAATATTTAGCAATATTACTGTTTTACTGTATTTTTGATCAAATAAATGCAGCCTTGGTGAGCAAAAGAGACGTCTTTCAAAAATATTTTAAAATCTTACCGACCCCAAACTTTTGAACGGTAGTGTACTAACTGTAGGTTTCAGTTCTTAAATACCTTTGTTGAAATAAAATCTTTTTTATATTGATCAGTTATATCACCAACAAATCTTTCGCTTTACTCAAAAACACACAAAATAAAACTTAATTTCAACATTTACTCTACCAAACAGTCCCATGCAAAGCATGCTGTAAAACTAGAAATTCACTGTCCAGTTTTAGATGTCAACAAAAATGGATTAAGTTAAAGGGTTAGTTAACCCAAAAATGAAAATTATGTCATTAATGACTCACCCTCATGTCGTCCCAAGCCCGTAAGACCTCCGTTCATCTTTGGAACACAGTTTAAGATATTTTAGATTTAGTCCGAGAGCTTTTTGTCCCTCCATTGAAAATGTACGTACGGCACACACTCTTTGTCCAGAATGGAAATAAAGACATCATCAAAGTAGTCCATGTGACATCAGTGGGTTAGTTAGAATGTTTGGAAGCATCGAAAATACATTTTGGTCCAAACATAACAAAAACTACGACTTTATTCAGCATTGTATTGTCTTCCGGTTCTGTTGTTGATCCGCGTTCACGATTCCGCAGTGACCCTGCTGACGTAAGACGCTGATGACGTGTTATCTGGAGATTAGGACATCCGCGACATGCACACCTACGCACCATTTTAAAAAAAAATATAGCAATACAAAAATACAAACAATGTAGAATAGCTTGAATACAGCGCCCGTCTCCCTCAAACTGTAAACGAAGCTCGGGCGCACCAGATAACACGTCATCAGCGTCTTACGTCAGCAGGGTCACTGCGGAATCGTGAACGCGGATCAACAACAGAACCGGAAGACAATACAATGCTGAATAAAGTCGTAGTTTTTGTTATGTTTGGACCAAAATGTATTTTCGATGCTTCCAAACATTCTAACTAACCCACTGATGTCACATGGACTACTTTGATGATGTCTTTATTTCCATTCTGGACAAAGAGTGTGTGCCGTACGTACATTTTCAATGGAGGGACAAAAAGCTCTCGGACTAAATCTAAAATATCTTAAACTGTGTTCCAAAGATGAACGGAGGTCTTACGGGCTTGGGACGACATGAGGGTGAGTCATTAATGACATAATTTTCATTTTTGGGTGAACTAACCCTTTAAGTCCCATATTAAAATGTATGTGAACGGGCCATTTGCATAAACAGCCACTAAATTATGACTGCGTCTTAAAAAGAGTCTGAACAACTAGCAATAAGTTAGGGCTAATCAGTGTTACATTTTTTGGTTCAAATAGATGACTAACTTGTAACACTAGTCTTAGCAGTTTATGCAACTGGCCACAGAATGTAATAAAATTAAGTTGTGACTAAATGTTTAAGGATTGTTACTTTAGTTCAATTTAATTAAGCAAAAAAATTATACCACATTAACATTAAACACTAACAGGCTATTTCATCTTTCTAAAAAAAACACATAAAATAATTTTCTCTCTCGATCCAGAACCCAAAGCATGCTGGGAATTAGAAATCCCCAGCCCATTTCAGTAAATGCAACTAAAATGATTAATGTGGTCCCAAAACAAATGGACTTAATAACCTTCAATTGCATAAATGTAAGTAGATTGAACACAAACAAATGTAGTCGTAACAGAATGTCCAACAATAAATATGCATTTACAAAGTACCAAGTTGATACAATGAGGGTTTGAGGGTTTTATCAATCACTAGATTTGCCAAACCATCATGCCATTATGAAATTAATGTCCATGCAGTGTAGTATATTATATCTCACACAACCCAACCTCTAAATGCCACACAGAAGCAATATGAAATGTGACTGATCACTTTAAACTGTGAGTTAAACTGCTTGTTAATGTCCTGTTGGTGTTTTTTGACTAGAAACTACTGCAGTATGGACCAAAATAACTCATGACTAGTCAAAGCTCTGGCTATACAAAACTAAATATTTATTATTGCACCTGTAAAAATTATTGACCTGCCTTCAAGTGGAACTGAGAAACTCCTACTTCCGAGTTGGGAATTCATTATTACGACACGTTAAACAATCAAGTTGGAAATAGGACACAGGTTAAACAAAGCACAATGGACAACCTGTAAAACAAAAGCAACCTGTGGACATACCATTTCATCCCTGGACATTCTGCTCCACTTCCGGGTCGACCGGCAAAGAAGCTGATGATGTGACTTACCTCAGATCCAGCCGTTACACAGACTGTTTCATACCACTGCTGGTTCAACACGTCAATCTGGTTAAGGAGAAAATGAAATGTACATATTTACAGTTTAAGAAACATATTTCAAAAATACTGCATGCATCTAATCCCATATTCTGTCTTTTTTTAAAGGCATTTTTAGATGAAATATGTCTGTACATTTTTTGTGATCAGAACACTACAGTATAAATAATGATTTTGTAGCACTCATGTAAAAATTATGTGTGCCGTGGGTATTGCATGTTTGGTATTTGATGTTTTTGAGTCTCAAAGATTGAAAGCTATGCTTCCTAAGGTCCTAAAAACTTCAACACAGCTCTTTGAAACCAGTAAATATGGCCTTATGCTAAATATGCAAGAAGATCTTGTTGTGGCTGGCCTACAATGGTATAACATGATATGATTATATAATATGCTGTCATCTACTAGCTTTGGAGGAATCCCAGACATCCAATTCAGTGTGATCAAAATTAGTCTTTTCCCAGATTCTGGTGAAATATTGTTTGGTATCTTTTGAACTGTCTGGTTTTAAAAACAAATATGTTTGTGTTTAAGGCAGTATTTCTATAAAATGGTATGTTTCTTTCATTTCTTTCATAAATATGCTCTTGTTCAAATGCTGCTGTTCTGACATTTTAAACGTATATTTATTTATTTTCAAGCTCAATGGATATTTTAGGTGAGTGAGACAAACCAACTAACACAACAAAATATCACAAAGACATTGCTAATACTTACAGGTGTTTGTGTTGTTGTGTTCCTCCAAAATAATGTCACTTCCTGTAGGAGGATGTCACTAAAGAAATGGATTTGAATTTAAAGTGATACTACACAGCATTAACAGGATGGGAAGTGATGTTGACAGGCAAATGTATTACAATATGTTTTATATCATGTAAATAAAAAAATACCTGGAATATTTCTAAGGTTTTCTTTGTCAGAAGTGCATAGCCCCTGGGCACATGACAAAAATAGCATCCGAAACCAAAGTAGAAAAATGATTTTAAATTATGTTCACTTAATTTTGATATGAGAAAACTAATATAATATCCATCTTTGAAAATTGTGATAGTAAATATATATTAAGAAAGAAATTAAAATTGTGGTGAAGTAAATGCAGCAGAGATTTTGTATTTTCTGTATCCAATAAGTTAAGTAAAAAATATTAAACATATATACTCAAATCCAGCATGTCAAAATAAAAGTTCTTAGCATATATTATTATCGTTTGTTATATTTTTTAGTACTTTATTATATAGTGAGTTCATGTACTGATTCCAAAATAGAAAACCTTTTACAATTTATCCACAAATTTGAGTAGTTTTTACCAGTATAAAATTAAGTTTATTTTATTTTTTTCAATGCAGGTATGCCCAGCATGCACTGGGACATGACAAAATGACGTCACAGTTTTCATTGTTACTTTTATTGATGTTATTGTCAAGTTTGGTAACTGGTTTTGCAACACATACAATTCATTTTCTACTCAAAATGATTAGTTTTTGCCCCAAAATAAACCATTGGTTACAATTATCCTGTTCTGTATTAAAGTTTAGACCACATAGTATGACAACATTTTATTATTTTTTATTTAAACGTTTGTAGATTTTTTTACATGCTATTTATTGCAATAAAATAGTACTTTAATACTTTTAATAAAAAAAAGAAGCAAAACTTTAATTGAAAAAAGTAACATTTTTAGAGAAAAGGTGAAGGTTATTCTTTCAGTTTGTAGAATAACTTCACTAACTAACTTTATTCAATATTATGTTGAAAAGATTTTACATAATGGTACTTATACATTTGAAATTAACAAAATGCATGCAAAACTAGCAAAATAAATATTAAGTATAAGTATTTTTATAGAAATAACTGGTTGCACATGTTAATGTTTTTACCAATTTTTACCAAATTACCATTTTTTTAAATTACCAATGTTTAAGCTTTAGAGAAAACAGACTAATAACAGCTGTCATTGTTAGAATTAGAATCAAATACTGGAAAAAAGTCTTAAATTGTAGCCCTAACAAAACCTTTACTGGTGTACCATGTGTTTACTGTAAACTCTACAAAACTTTATTTGCCAAAACGTCTCATAAAGATAAATGAAGGCCACATAAAAGGTATAAGCCCCTGCTTTTATTATATTCTGAACGTACACATGGCTTTTCAGTGCGACTCATAGTTGCAATGTAAGCTGTTTCCAACACGCACACAAAAAAACTTTATTTACCCTTTGAAAGCAATAGGCGAAATGTGGCGACCTTGTGCGCGTGACCTCAGAGAGCGAGAGGATTGCTAAACCACACGCTACAGATGTGCATTGCATCGGATTCTCTTTAATAACTGCTCCCGTCACCTTTTGCACTGAAGAAAGGGAGGGAAAACAATATCTATTTGGAGGAAGCTTGCATTTATCTTTGAACGAGACTTTGCAACCACACCACACATCAAGTCACTTTGAAAAGATGAAAAAAAGGGTTTAGGAAGAAATGTAACCTGCAGTGCTGCTCAGTCGTCTAAGAAGCATTAGCTGTATGGTTTGTTTACCCGCGTGTGCACTTATGAATCCCAAGGGTGCCGCAGCCGGTGTCTAACTCACCCTGAGGGCCTGCGAGTATTTTTCGCAACAAAATGAAATTTTATGGCATGCGAGATTAGCCGACACTAATGCAAGGTCAAAAATAATAGAATCAATAGGTAGGTCTGACCATGTTAACATTTACAGAAAATTACAGGCTGAAAACCGCTGTCTAAAACAGAATGAAACGAGTCTCCGCTGAATTCATATTGATGCCTTTTCATTATTTCTCATAATTTGACTTTTTTGTGCACTGTGGCGGTCAGCGACCGAGGTTGATCACCCTTTGTGTGGGTACAAGGGTGTGTGCGTGTGTCGGTGTGTGTGTGTATGTGTGTGTGAAAGCAAGTGAGAAAAAGACTGTAATGTGCTGTAGGGTCAATGTACCGCTGTCAGCTCCCAATGACTACTCACGACCAATCAGAATGTGTCGTCTTATTTGATCAATGACACTAACGCTGTTAAGAAAAATCATGTGACCTTGATCTATGAGCTGTGCTTATTCTTTTCAAACCTGTGGAGCACAAAATAAAACCAACATTGAAGCCTTGTAATAGGGAGATTCCCCAATCCCTATGACCAGAAGCAAAAGATAGTTTTTCCTGTTCAATAGAAAATTTCATATAAAAACAATCAAAAACAAATGCTAAAAATAGGGATAGTAGACTAGACAGTAAAGCTCTCTATTTCTTGAAATTGCAATAGATAACTACAGTAGATCGGATGGATGGATGGATGGCTCTATAGAGTTTTCCCTTACAAGAAACAAATAAAAAAGAGAATATTTCTCAAAAAATAATACAAATGATAACAAAAAGATCTTGATCTCTGTGGGTTTTAAGGGATTTTTATCTGTAAATTTAATTGAAACAATATGTTCTGTGAAAAGCTCTAAGCAAATAACTGATGTGATTTAAAATAAATTTGATTATTAAATTACCATTAAAATAAACTCAATCATTCCCTCATTAATAACTTATTCCAAGTGGCCTGAGTAATTATGCCTTTGGTCCCAAATATTAATTCTCTGTATTCTTAAGATCTTTAAGAAACTAAATTGAACATTTCTAATAATCTGTGAGCAGTTATCAGTCACAGCGCCAGCGGAGAAGAGCATGTTTGTACATTCAGAAGAATTACAGCAAAGAAGTGCCCAAGCCAAACAGCACCATCTTGAACAACCCAGTGTTCCTTGATACTAGTTTTACAGCTCTCGTGTACAATGTCAATATGAGCTCGCGGCTCACGGGTGAGTGTTGCGGGCAAAGCGTCTGCTCAGATCCATTGTCACTCTCCCCCTGAAATGAAAATAACAGTTATGAACGAGCTTCTGTCGACTGCCATTGTTCCATCAAGTGTTTTTATTGCTGTCATTATAGTTTAACATCGCACTGTTAATTCTGTTAATTAAAAAGCTGATTGCTTTTGCCAGTCTGTGATCTCCATTTGGTGAGTCCATATGGTAGAAGATTACTTGTTGTAAATTTCAATGAAGTCGTATCTGAGCTGGGATACATATAATCAAGCAGTACAAGTCCTGAAATTAAGCCTATAAAACCTCAATTATATATTCCTTTGCATTCATTTTGTATACCTCCATTTCACTGAAAATCTAACTGTTGTGCTAGAATGGCAATTTAGGGAGGACGTGAAGCTTGATGATATTTCATGGAACTGAGATGCTGAAAATGCACATTCATGTTAATGCATATAAAAATGGGCAATTTACCATATTTATGTCATATCCAGGTGTGCGGTATAAGTTAACAAGGTAAATACACAAGCCTAGCCTTGTCAAATGAGAATGTCAAAGAATGTGAAATGGCATTTTGTAATATGCCATAATATAATACAGGACCTTTTGAGATTTGATTGGATTGTAAAAAGTAGCCATTGATATTATTTTAATGCTTCAAGTTTTTAGGAAATTGTAAATATAAAGCAATGTGCATGCAAGTCAATGGATGCATTGGACAATTTGGTATTTCTTTCCCTCTTTTCACATTTAAAAAAAAAGGAAGATTTGGCACTATAGTACAACAAATTGAAAAGCAAAGTAGGTGCATTTGGTACGGTATCGATAGCTACGTTTACATGCAGATGTAATCCATTAGTGATCAGATAGATGGCTCAGTCGGACTGAAAAGCCTTCATATAAACACCTCATCGATCTGACTGAATAGGAAAAAAATAAGCATATAAAAGCTTTCTCAGTTGGATTCAAATATACCTTGCACACGTGAGGAATATATTTACATACATTTTATGTCTTACAAATGAGCGTATGTTTATTTAGTACATGTCATGTCTTATGAATTGGTCAGTGGAGGAGCTTTCTTTTTAGATACTATATGTCATCAAGGCAAAAGTGCAGCGAGTGAGCAAGTTTTGTTCAGAGTAATGCACATGTAAATGAATATGTGCAATTGTGCAAAACGTTTAGGGTTTATATAAACAGTACTTTTAGAATCGGAAATCCGATTGGATTCATTTTGACTGATGAAAATATGCATAAACATACCTAATGCATTTAAGCATTATTTTGCTACCAGTGAGAATGTGAGTACTGTTTTCTGGCAATATTTCTCATCATTATTAATTTACAATACACAAAATGACAAGATTGTAGTCAACATCCACAATTAAAACTTGACCTATAATACTTAAGAGGTGAAAAGCACAATTTCTTCACCACTAGCATCCTGTGTTTTTTAATGTCAGTTATAAATGCACTGGAAATTATGACAGCTTCCCAATTTAAATTATGACATTGTGATGGTGTTCGTGTGCAAAATTACGTTGCAAATATGATCCTAAGACATGACTTAAACACAGTATAGACCCTTTCACACAGCGCGTTGATCCCGGGAAATTGCCAGAACACCTGTATGAACGCAAACACGACCCGGGATTGATGCCGGGTTGGGGACCTAGTAACATTGCCGTGTTCAGTCCCGGAACGCGCGCTGTGTGAACAAAAGCCGTAATCAATGCCGTGTCGTAATGATGGCGCTGAAGCCGGGATCGGTCGCCAGCGTGAAACGGTACGTAATGCGCTAGTTTATGATCGAATCAGAGAAAAAAATGCACAAGCGTGGTTTCTAGAGAGAGAAATCGCAGCTCATAAGCAAACTATAGACGCTGCTGAGACATTACATGTCACATCGATGTCACGTGTCTTTACGGGATTTTTACGGGTTGTGTGTGAACGCACTCTCTGATTCCGGAAAATCACTGGCAGTGTGAATGAACCAAAATCAAACGAACCCGGGTCAAATCCCGGGTCACTTTATCCGTGTATTTTCCGGAATCTCTGTGTGAAAGGGGCTTATCAGTTATGTCATTGTAAGAGAGCCAGAGAAAGCCATTACATTTCGATAAAAGATAAAGAAAAACCTTTTTTTAAATATACACTAACTTCCCTGTTCAAAATTAACAAAACTTAAAAAATTAGTCAATACATCATCAATCCTTCTTCCAAAACGTGTTTTTGTCTTACTATGAGTCACTATGGTAAGCCTGTTATTAGTGTTTATATTTTAGACCCGTCGGGATGGTTTTCACAAGAAATTGTGTTCATACGTCACTCGCCTGTGCGTGTCTCGTCATATCCGAAAATACAGGAAAGTTGCTTCGGCTCTTTTGGCGTGTGTATGGTGTGCGAGTGGCAGAGGTTAGATGTCACAAAAAGAGAAAAAGGTTGAAATTAAGCAGCTAAATCGCCAACCTCCGGAGAATCACCGTTTTAAACAATCGCTGAACAGAAGAGACTCTGCTGGGAAAAAAGAGAACGTGACAGAGCTCGTAATAAAACCAGAATCAACATTGGCTTGTTTTTTTTTAGAGATGGCGAGAATTGAGGAATTTTAAATGTTGTAAAAATTATTGCGTTTTTATTACTCAAGTGAGTAAGGTCTTTTATTGAACAGATAAATTGCAGCTCTCTAACAGAGGTCATTGTAAAGCATTATAGTGCCATTTCATTATGGTGAAATTCAATTTAAAATAACATTTTTCGTGACAAGTTCTCCAGTGCGTATAAATACGAATAATCCACACAATTATTAGTGAATGAGACCCATTGTTCTTCTACAATATCCATACAAGTTTTTTTGTTTTTTTTGTGCCGCTATAGAGGGCCAAAAGTTACATAGTGTAACTTTAATAATCTGCATTGATGACAAATTTAATTTTTTATGTAATCTTAAAGTTTTGGTAGATTTTGAAGTCTTACTGATCACATGAAATGGCCAAAGCATTTCAGCAAGACTAACAATACTGCTACAAAAAAAAAGACCACCATATGAAATCCACCCGTCAGCAAAACAAGAAGCCCCTTTTGCCACAAAGCATACTCGTAAATCAGAATGACATAAAGGCTGATAGTCTCTGATAGGCTGCTTTTATTGGTGCCCAGTGGCTCTATAGGAGCTTGTCTGACTGCTCACATATGCTACCTGCATCTCGTAAGAAACCCATAAACTGATGGCACACAAACTTGGGAGGCATCTCTACCCAATGATTTGCAAAGAGAAGCCACTGAGGGATCAGTGATCCACAATTAATTCTGTCAGGAATATGTTTTCAGCAGCCCAGATGCAGTGAAGATACCACATGAGGTCCCAAAGCGGGCCGCAGTGAGCGTTAACATTGACGCGGTCGGATAACAAAGAACGGCTGCTATATGAGATGCAAGGTGACTTATCAGGTACGTTTAGGATGGACAGAAAGAGTGCACGTCCACCTGGAAAACTCGATGACAGACGGTCTCTTATTTAAAACACATGTATGTGTGTGTGTGTGTGTGTCAGACTAATGCAAAATTTACCACCTCACACTTCCCATGAGGCTGTCTTTGCGGAAACATTCCTGACTGGAGAGCGCTGCTGATGGGAACTAGGTCTAACCTGAAAAAAGCTCCACTTCTCATGTCAGAGGAGCTCATTGTGTTCTGACGGTGATGAGCGAGAGGGAACCAGGTTTGTTATGCAAGTCTGGGCTCCTGTTTCATCTAAAGCGGACACTTCCTGGCCACAGGCACTTTACAAACTATTTAAGGGTGTCAAAAAAGAAGTTTGTGAGTGACACTGACCTTTTCATGACAATGAGTGTGTAGGTATATGGGTCATTGACATGACGGGTCGTTTTTCTGTCCAAAGGCCTTAATAATAATAAAAAACAAAGATATGACATCCAAAGTATATATAAGGTAGTACAACTTGATCTCTTTTATTGAATTCAAAAGGTTTTAATTATATTTTACTACATATAAAGGTATTTTAAAGATTTTGAAGTGTCAAAAGGTCATTCGATTTAACCGTCCAAAGGCCAATACAGCCATTTCATTTGTGATTAAAATATCTTAAAATGTAATACATTTTTATATTTTTTATTCTGGCATGATTTTATAACATTATATATCAACATAGTGCAATAGTGCATATGTGTAGAAGTCATTGCTTTGTTATGAGAAAGAATGTCCGGAAAAATGAGATTCATTGATGTCATTCGGAGTAACCTATATAAAGGCACCATTTTTGGATAAAGTCATTTGGTTGAACTGAACACGCAGCGACAGGCTATGGGAGATGGAATGAGATGGATCATCAAATAATTAGATAAGGATGGATATTTTGAGAAAGAAGAAAAGAAAATAATATTAATAAGGAAAATCTGATTATAAGAAATCATGACTGCATAATAGCAAAGGTAGGTGGCGATATGCACTAAGAATGCAACGCGCCAAAAAACGAAAGAAGAAGAAGAAGAAGAAGTCGTCATGTGGTCATTATCTTGTGACAGGATGTGACATCATTCAGACACCTGCAAAGGACCACACGGTCATGAAGCAAAGTAAAGCCTGGTTCACACGGCAGGATAATTAGGCCGATTTTAGCCCCGATTTACCCCTTCCGACAATCTTAAGGATGCTCCGATTATCGTAAAATAATCTGATCAGATATTCCAGCCGTGTGTGGTGTGTTAAGAGTGCTCTCGTCTGCTCGGAAGGACATCGGGACCGCTCCAATCTCAAATCGGGGATATCCAACATGTTGGATTATTTTGGCCCGATTTCTCCTCGTGTGTGGTGTCCCCCGGGGACAAACGAGCACGCAGCCTGTGGACTGTGGCGTGTAGCCAATCAGAAAGCGAGGTGACGAGGCGCAGAGGAAGCACCGGGAAACAAAATCAAAACAGCCGGCGGCATGGCGCACCAGAAAGTCAGGTGGACGTTGGAGATGGATTCGGTTAAAAACAAACTATCGCCACTGCATCCTCTTCGTCCGCCATGATTGTTTACTCTGAAGTCACATTTGATCTCGAGGGATTTTGCGAGATTTTCCGTCTGACCTGGGAATGCTCGGGAGTCCAATCGGTTCGTGTGTGATGTGTTGATTTTGCCGTGTGGCTGTGTACCACACATGGTACGACCACAACTGTTTTTTTTTTAAACTGATTTTTTAGCACCGTGTGTGGGGTCTCTCAGGTTTGGAAAATCGTCCGACAATTTTAAAATCGTCCCGTGTGAAATAGGCTTTAGTAACTCACTCTTAACTATGTGAAAAATTCATGTTTTTCACTTGCTTATACGGATGTCCCGAAATATCAGGTCATTCAGTACAACCGCTATAAAACATGGAAACTGTTGTAATATTTTAAAAACTTGAACTAAATATAAAATGTTTGATTGTCTTTTTTCTAGTTAGCTATCTAGATATCAGCCTGTTAGCATTTTTTGAAAATATTGACATTTAATTTCCCATTTTGGTTTATATTAGCAGTTAAAAAAGTAATCTACTTCACAATTTTTTTTTAAATAATGTATTTCAAAAAATAATAATTTTCTAAATTTTATCCTGCGATGTATAAAAGAAAACAAAAAAAACTTAAGAAACAGAGAAAAACAAAGGAAATTAATAAAATTACATTAAATACAGTACAATAGAACCTACCACTGTACAATTTGTTTGAAATTATAATTTTTTAAATTATAAAATAAAAAATGGGCCATATTTACTAAACGGCAATTTAGCATGACAGTGCAATTCCAAAAAAGCGTAGATTATAGTGGGAAGTTCTTTGCGTCATCTACTGACGACGAATAACACAGACGCTGCCGGATCATTTCCATAATGACCAACGCAATCTACCAAGAGCAGCGCAAATTAGCATTTGGTTTAAGACGTGCTTTTTTTTTTGGCTGGTTAATAATGGTGCAAATTTCCACCAGTTCTCTGACACCTGGGCCCAATACATACTATTCACAAGTGAATGCAAATGCAAGTAAATATTTTCTTTCCAGTGAAATTTTCGCATGACTGAGCAACAGTTGAGTGTGTCAAACAGGCTGTTTTTTACTACTGTACCTTTAAGACTTAAAGACCAAGTTATGATTTGCTTACTGTTTGCATGTGAAATCAGTATTAACACTTGTTTTCCATGATTTGTTTCCTTTAAATGACAACTTTAAACATATGGCATGCATAGAAAATTAATTTACCAGCCAATTAACTGACTAAGCATCTGCAGACTCTGGTCATGTGACAGCGTTGACAAGGATTCAATGACAGTTTTATTGTGGGAAATTTGCAGGGGCCGCACTGCATGCTCAACATCTTTGAGAATAATTTGCAAATGCGAAAGATCTCAATCCCAGAATCCCAAGCAAAGACTTTCAGCTATTCTCACTTGCCCGTGGCTATGACAGGTTGCAAAACCGGCCTCTGATGACCAACAGCGGAGGCGTTCTGATCTCGAACCCTGACCCGCCGGACCTCAAAGCTCTAGACCACCACACCTCCCGTCTCCACCAGCAGAACGCTGTCACAACTGACGTTATCATGTCGAGTATTGCGCAGATAGGAAGGCGTGTTTGACCCAGGAGAGTGAAGACTGACCTACTTTGGGCGATTCCACTCGTTTCTGCAGGCAGGGACAGCAAACTAAGGTTTGAAGGACACACCAGACCTACCTGCTCTCTCATGCTTCAGCTCAATGTCTGCTTCTTGGGGATTTGTTAACTTGGAAGACTTTAAAAGTAGACCTAATAATAAAGCAGTGATTCTTGAGCCCTGGGACGAATCTGACTGCAAACCTGAAAACATAAAAAGTTTTAGGGTTATCAACTAAAGGAAAAAAACATTAATTTAATTGTATGGTGATTAGTTAATCAAATTTATTGCCATTATATCGATATTTGCTGAGAAAAGACCCCAAATGGAGATAACTCAATGACATTATATTACTGGGTTAGATGAGTAAATCATTGGATAGATGTTAGAAGTCGATATATTCCTGGTTTTCTTTCCATATACAATATATGTTTGTGTTTTGCATAAAGAATGTTACGTACTTTTAACTGCACTTCACAATTTGTTAAATATATATATATATATATATATTAGTAGTGAAGATGTATAGACTCAAAAAATTTAATTCAGTACTTTCAACTGTATTTCACAATATATTTAAATATATATACAGATATATTTAATAACAATCTTATAAATTATTCTATGTATTTCTTCATTTAGAAAACACAAATGCACAAATATATACAAATAAATATATACACACACGTACATGTGTGTGTATGTATGTTTGTATATATGCACACACACACACTTACAGTACACACACACATTTTCAATGAATAATGTAATTTTAATTGTAATTTAAAGAGAAGTCTAATGGCAGGTAAGATCGTGGGCCTTTTCATCCCATACTCTGAAGAATCACTGAAGGCATTGACTATGTATGACTAAGCACAGACAGAACAGGACTTTTCCATCTTAAGCAACTGTTATTTATGCAGACTAACAGATTATCAGTGGTATGCAACTGACAAACTTTTCCAATGATGTCAGCAGTTTCTGACAGTTAAAGGAATAGCTGACCCTAAAAATCCATTGTCGCCCGCATTTCGTTTCAACCCTGTATTATTTTCTTTCCTCATTGAAACACTTCTTATGAGATCATCAGACATTATTCCTTCACAGAAAAGCACCATTAAAGTATTTTAACCGCTACTGCTAAATCACCACTTCAGTGTATATCACAAAATAAACTTAACGTGAATCTCAAGACTAAAATGGCCTTGTAACACCTGTTTCAATTTAATGGGAATAAGTAAAACCTTACGCTTTATTATTTTCAAAACCGCTATGATGTGTCTCATTGTTATGGTTTGTCTAACAGCTTATGGGAGAACAATAAAGCGTCTGAATCTGAGAACTAAACGCATTGCATAGTCTCCCGCTTCATAACTCTTGTCTTCACAGGTCTTTGAATGCTTTGACAACGCTGGACTGTCTGTGCCAGACGATGTTCTCACGGCAAAGGAATGCCAGCGACTACAGAATAAAGAAAGAGGCACTGCTCTTTCTGACATACAGTATCTCTCATGTCTCCTCCTATGGGTTTGACATCTATCAATCCTGTCTGTTTCACTGCACAAAAAGGCGAGACATTCGGCAGGTACACAATGAATCACAGAATAATAGCACCATCTGTGTGCCACCTTAGAAAGGCACAAAATGATTCACTGCAAGAAATTTTTTTTTGTCTTAGTTTCCATTAAAAATGATCTTAAAGTAATTTAAACATCCTAAAAACAAACAAATAAATTCTTGAGAAGCAAAATTCTGTATAATATGAAGAATTGTGTTATGAAAATATATCTGGAATTAAGTTTAGATTTATGTTTTACTGATTGGGTAAAAAATATTATATATCGTTTTATATAATGTAATAATCTTTGGTAACACTTTACAATAAGGTTTAGTTAGTTAACTACTTTAGTTAACATGAACTAAGAAAGAACAATACCTCTACAGCATTTATTAATCTTAGTTAATTTAAACTTTTACTGATACATTATTAAAATCAAACATTGTATTTGTTAACATTAATTAATGCACTGTGAACTAACATGAACAAACATTAACAAAGATTAACAAATACTTTAACAAATGTATTGCTCATTGTTAGTTCATGTTAGTTAATACATTAATTTTAACAAATGAGACCTTATTGTAAAAGTTACCTTTTTTAAAAAAAAGAAAAATCATTATATTTTACAAAAGAAAAGATATGAAGACTTTTTCCACATGAAATATAATTTTTCTTTAAATCTTTTTCTTTAAAATAATCTTTTTTACTGGAAAACAAGAACAGAATAATGATTAACGCAATTATTTTCAAAGATTAATAACTTTAGACTGACGTGACATCAAAGGTAAATGAATTTGTAAAAGTTGTGAGAAACAGGCATTCTTTTACGATAGAACAATTTGACATGAACGGGTGGATTCGAGATGCTCCTCTGATTGTGGGTGTGTCGCAGTCATCATCAAGTATTAACTTAATTACTTAAATGAGTGATCAAGTCATCACTAATGAATTATGAGATTTTTTGGGACATGTCTACGGCTGTAGTGTTCCAGAAACGGACAGACAGGAATCTTGAAAAAACTTAGCAGATTTATAAAGGATAATTTTATGATAAATACAACTTAAGCTCTACATTATCACAGTATCTGTGGTTTTCTGTCGATTACTAAAGCAAATCATTTGGACTGTCTCTTAGTTTATAAACACTGATAGAAAAAAAGTTCACAGTAAGGCACTTACAATGGAAGCAGGTGCCAGGGCTACCAGAAGTTTTAGAAGCAGAAATTTAATTTTGTTTAGTAAAAAAATGTACATATGATAGTTGAGATTAAAGAAAAGCCCTCTAAAAACCTCCCCCTCAGCCAAAAGTTTGACGTACCAAGCACATGTTGGCCGTTTCCTCACACAAAGCTTGTTATGACTTGGAATTTAAAGGCGTGGTTGACTGCGATTTCACTTTTTTTATTTTAAATAGTGTGTAATGTTGCTGTTGGTGCATGAACAGTATCTGCAAATTTGCTGCGCTGAGAGTTCAACGTAAGCAGAGATATCATCTTTTAAAAATCAGGAAGTTTAATGCCTACAAAAACGACTCGAATGGGACTACAACGATACTTCCCGGGTTTTATACGTAACTAACCCATAATCAACCCTCCCTCCGGAATATGCAAAAAAGGGGGCATGGCCATATTTCTGCTGCTTTGTCGAAGAGGAAGAGTTATAGTGGAGAGCAGTAGCCATGCCATCGAAAGTGTGTTATTTTCACCCAGCTGTCAAGTCTTCTGTGTTCGGGCTTCCTACGGACGCTGTAGTTCGTCAACAATGGCTACAATTTATGTTTGATTATGTTCCAGAAAATTACAATCGTAATTTAGCTCTCTGTGCTGCGCATTTTACGGAAGACAGCTTTCATAGTCTCCACAAATTCAATGCCGGATTCAACAACAAACTGTTACTAAAACATGAAGCAGTTCCAACTTTAAAACCAGAGGCAGCAGTTGTTGGGCCACAACCTGTAAGTAAGACTTAATCATTTTAAATGTATTTGCATGTATAATTTTAGATGTAGCCTAATGTTTTAGTTTTTATCAAGGACGTAAACAAATGCCAGCGCTGGCTTTAGTAGCCACTTAGTTATGCTATTTCGTGTGTCAATGACAAACGAGTACAAATATTTTGGACCTGAATTTGTAATTATGTACTAATTTTGTAAATGTATATTTTCCATGTATACTTTATGACGTAATTTTTCGATTTGATCAAGAACGTAAACCAATGCCAACGCTGTTTGTAGCCAACGTTAGTTAGTTCGATGCTATTTTGTGTGTATAAGACAAACGTGTATAAGGTTTAAAAAATTATATGTAATCGCAACAGCAAACTTCAGCTGCTGTTATCAGATGTTTTCACGTTCTGTTGGCATTTTAACAGTTGACACATGTACACCTAAAGAAAACGATACACCGAGTAAACTAAGTTTTGTGAATAGATAAACGGTTGTTCATTAAATCGATAAAACAATAACTTTAAAAAACGGTATTACTCAGTCATTCATTCAGTTATATTAAACATTTAATAAGGAGAAAACCGTATCTCAAAAGTATCAACAAGCAGCAGTAGCATTTTCAAGTAACAGCATATCGAAATTCGTATACAATAATATTAGAATAGAATAATAATAATGATTCAAAAATGTACCATTCTGAAACGTTTTGTAAGAGCCGTGTTTGGGGAGGTTCTGCTTGACTGTCTTCATTGCCGCTTTCTGGGTCTGATTCTGGCTCAACAAGCTGATACGCAGTATTGACACCATTATTTACATTTGACCGGAGCACATGCAACTTTCGCCTGAAATGGGCGTGAATTTTCCGGACAACGTGCGCTACGCAGTTTAGCCAATTACAACACACCGGCCCAACTAACCAATCTGAGCCCATTGCCTGTTTCTGAGGGAGTGTTTCATAGAATCAGGAAGTCAACCGGTCGTTTAAATGACAGAGGAGAAAGCGGCTTACAACAAAGGTGAAATTTATGAAAAATAAGGCTTAAAAAACCCCGAAGACATGTTATATTGCACCCCATTAACACAATCATGCAAAGAAAAAAAGCAGTAAACCACCCCTTTAAGTAATATGCACTACTATGATGTTTTTTGGATCCTCAATCTTCTATTGTGAAGAAAATAGAAATAACCTGTTAGACATGAAAGTATTATGCAATCATTTAAGACATTTCTCCATATATAGAACCTTATTTTGCATAAAGGCTTCTTTAAAATTGAGTGTACATACATTGTGTGTGTATATATATATATATATATATATATATATACACACATGTATGCATGTATGTATTTCTAAGAGTGTAGGCAACTATAATCCCTGATGATTCCCTACAATGCACTTAATACTCCTTTACATAAATGCATCACTTGCAAATGCTTGTTCAGGCCCCATCGTCTATAAAACCCCTACAATTTGATGCAATTTCACTTTTTAATTAAGCCGTACCGTGTCATAAATCACGAATCAAGATAATTAACAAAATAACAGAGGCTGATAATGTACAGGCTCGCCTTAAATCTCCAAAGGTCCCGTCGCTGGGCAGTAATAAAGAGCAAATAATGGTGTGGCTGCTTGATATTTTGGTGCTGGAAGTACTGGGAAAATAACACCTTTAACAGCACTGCGGTCTTAATTTGTAGAGGCCGCCTTGCGCTGCTCTTCTCGGGAGGCAGGTCATTTATCATTTAGGCGGCCGTTATTTTTAATGAGTCTGTTATCATTCATTTTAGGGCATCCCACCTTTCCTTGACATGGATAGTATTTCTTTTTATATAGGACACAGGATTTATGCCTCCCTCTCTCTGCATTTTGCTCGTCAGCCACAGCCGCTCTTTCTTTCTTCCTTTCTTTCTTTCTTTCTTTCTTTCTTTCTTTCTTTTGCTTACTCTCTCTCTCTCCAGCTTTTTTTTCCTCTCTCTCTCTCTGGACAGGAAGACATCTTGCTTGTCTTCCTGATGGCTCTTTTGGGGGCTAGAGCTGAAAATCAAAAGCCAGTTTTGATCCATCATAATTTTAAAGGTGAAGTGTATGTATATTTTTTTTTATGTTAAACACGTTCTCCTGTCCCAGTTTAATGTGTAGTCAACTATAAGCAAGACATGTGTAAGTTGATTCCCCTAAAACACAGAGGCACAATCAAAACATTGCTCTGCTGTTTGAGCATCCCAACACAGTAACACAGACTCGCCAATAGCGTGAGATTGGGGGAGGGACAATCTGTTTAATGAACCAATGCAGATGAGGGAGGGGTGTGTCCTGGAAACCTGTTTGAAAATAGTCATTATTTAAAACAAATCATTTTGGTAACCAATGTGCAAAACATTGGAACTAAATTATTTTCATGACATCCAATTACAATTATTCTTGAAAAGGACAAATATACAACGTAACCAGTCGGATTCATGAAAGATTAAGAATAACTTTTTTCAAATCTCTCTCTCTAAAAAAAAAAAGTTATGTCTAATGCAATTTAGCATCTCAAGTAAATTTATCCTGTTTTTTAGGATGTTTAAAAATGTATTACTGTAAAAATACAAAAATTGCAGTGTCGTTGAAGTAACCCATTCAGGAATTTTTTTTTATATATATATATATATATATATATATATTATACATACACACACACACAAACACACATGGGTTTTTCTTCAAAGGTACTATACTAATAAAATAAAACTACTACTTTAAGTACTACAAGAATCATTAAAGAAATTGAATTGATAAGTGGAGGTTTTAAGTTCCTTACAATTACCATTTTATTACCATTTTTATTTCTCAAGGACTCAAAAGGCCTGAAGGGCTACTCAAACAGAAACAACGGTCTGCATGGAAACTTTTTCCTGAATATGAAACTGCAGTTATACCTCAGAGTTTGGCAGCTGAATGTAGGTGGGTTGCAGCGGCAAGTCTACAGGTGTGGTTATTTCAGGGCAGACTGGAGCTTTGCTAAACACTATAACTCTTCCCTTGATGTGGCCTATCATTCAGCTCATGTCGAGCTGTGACAAGACATGACACGTTTTGACAGATTATGGTCGGCCCACACATCTGATTCTCAGCTTGTTAACCAGCATTAGTGTATTCACTCAAGCCTGGTGATGAAACTGATGCGAGGTTGATGTTTGTTGTTATTTTTTGATACGTCTGTCTTATTTGAGCAAACATACTGCTTAATTGAGAAAATGCATATCTTAAAAACATGTGTTTGGAATGAGGGGATGAGTATATATAAATAAAGACATCATTTTCATTTGTGGGCGAATTATTCCTTTAACATGTTGATTACTGTTTATTATTCATCCATTCCTGACATGTAAATACATCATGTTTTAAACTGTTCATCAGGTAAAATCACACTCCACTTTTGTCTTGCAAAACAACACAAACCCTTCAGCCAAAAAAATGAGCCACTTTTACATTCCTCTCAACATCCAAGACAATTACGTAATGTCCCATGACGACTGACCCTCAAAGTTTCTCTTGATATATGAGCCGTTCATTCTGTCTGCTTTCCTCTTCATTTTAACATGATGCCTCGGTGTAAATATTTTGCTTTTTCAAAAATATCCTGCTAAGGAAGCCAGCTCTTTCCCTGCGTTCGCACCGCGGCTCAGACTAATAATGCGAGTTTATTGTTGAATGGGGTACGGAACGAGGATATGTCAACAGTCAAAAATGTGCACTGGAACAATGAAATGTCTGTTTAATGTGAGATGTGTGGGTGGCGCGTCAGGATTGTTCTCTTGATTTATGAGGTTCCTGTGCCTTATTTTTTTACAGTAAGGCTTAGCGCAATATGTCCACAGAGCTGCATCCTGTTGGGAGCAGTGACCGACATGTGTTCCTGTGTTGGAATGGTGTGGCATTCGTCTCTGGCCAGAATCTCCATGGTGCTTATCACCGCCATATGGGATACTGGCACAGAAAGACGGTGCGGCAAAACAGGCCTTGCATCACACGACTGCGGGTGAATGCTTCTGCATTAAGAAGTCCAATGCATCAAATGTGCTTGTGCAACTGTATCTATTTACGTGGCGTAAGACTAATAGGACATAGTTTAGTGGATTTTGGACTGAGCAGGATTGTTGAGAAAAAAAAAAGACGAAAAAAAGGAAAGATTTATTATTTAGTCTTATAGGAGGGAGAACATGTTTATAAGGGGGTGAAAATGCTGGTAATGCTCAGGCTAACCTAATAATTCTGACCAAATATTTCATATATGGTCTAGGAAATTTGTCCACCTTGTTACAAGACATTTTTACAATGCAATGTGTAACAGGGTGGACATTTTAAGTTAATAAAGCTCATTACTTGATAGGAAAGAACAACATGCTAGCAGAAGATTAACATTTAGGAAGAATTTCAATAGATATATAAAATCTATTTAAAAAAAAATCAAGGGTAAAAAACATGGTAGACATGTTGTGTTTTATGCTATTAAAAAAAAGTCTTCAATGTTTATGACTAATACTTTGTTGGAGTGTCTTTTCCTCCAAGGAAATTAAGTCACTTCTAGCAAGCCGTGTTATTTTGGACATAAAATATTGAGATTTTAAGATTAAGATTTTAAAAAGCAAGAAGCACCAATGTAACAAGATTGACTGAAGTTTGAGAGACATAAATTGATGATTAAAAATACAGTATAAACAGTAATATTGTGAAATAGCATTACAATTTAAAATGAAAACAATAAAAAAAGAAATTAATTATTTTATTCAGTAAGCACACACTAAATTGTTCAAAAGTAACAGTGAAGCTATTTAAGATTTATATTTATAAAAGATTACTGTTTCAAACAAATGGTGTTCTTGTGAATTTTCTATTTCAAGATTGATGATGATAATAGAACCATTATTAATAGTTGAGCACCAATAATAATTCTT
Source organism: Gila orcuttii (assembly GCA_026230005.1). Taxonomy (NCBI): domain Eukaryota; kingdom Metazoa; phylum Chordata; class Actinopteri; order Cypriniformes; family Leuciscidae; genus Gila; species Gila orcuttii. The sequence continues at coordinate 9,690,534 of JAPDVR010000021.1, read as the reverse complement.
AACAATCAGGATCATGTGACACTGAAGACTGGAGCTAAAATTGCAGCTTTGATCACAGGAATAAATTACATTTTAAAATGTTAAAATAGAAAACAGTTATTTTAAATTGTAATAATATTTCACAATATTACTGTTTTTACTGTGTTTTTGATCAAATAAATGCAGCCTTGGTGAGCAGAAAATACTTTTTTCAAAAACTTGAAATCAAACCTTTGAATAGTAGTTTGTCACGGTTTCCACAAACATATTAAGCAGCACAATTATTTATAACATTGATAATAATTTTTCAGATTTCAAAAAGATTCCAGAAAAATCAAGTTGAGAAATCATGATTGATTACATAATTTGTCTGTCAAGTGCTTCAAAAAGTTTTTTTTTTATTATCATTATTCTTAGGTACGATTACGAATAATACATTTTTGTCATGCATTGTCTATGCATGGAAAACGTCTCGGTTACGTATGTAACCTTAGTTCCCTGATAGGGAACGAGACGCTGCGTCAAGCTGTGGGAACGCCTCTGCGTTGTGCGTCCTGAAGCACGTATGGAATCAGCCCAATGGAGAGATGGAACGTCATAGGCGGGTGACGTCATCGACCAGGAAACTATAAAGCACCCCATAAACACAAGCGCAATAGCTTCTGATAGCCTGAAGGAAGCGCTAGCGGGAATGCCGGGAGTATGGTGGGATGACGCAGCGTCTCGTTCCCTATCAGGGAACTAAGGTTACATACGTAACCGAGACGTTCCCTTTCAAGGGAACTCGAGCTGCGTCAAGCTGTGGGAACGCTAATACCCGCGTCGCCATAGGACCAAGTGACCGCCATGTGAGAACTAGCGCACAGAGGGCGAGAGCACCTGTGCCCCAGGGGAAGGAATTAAGTCTAGGTCATAGATCTTAATGAAAGTATGCGGTGAAGACCATCCAGCCGCATCACAAACGTCACTGAGGGAAACTCCTGACAATAAGGCTTTAGAAGCCGCCATACTCCTGATAGAGTGGGCTCGTACAGCCAAGGTGAAGGCTGACCAGCCGACTCATAGGCAAGTGAGATAGCCTCGACCACACACTTGCTTATTCTCTGTTTAGACACGGGACGCCCCTTCTTGGGTGGCCCAAAACCAAAATAGTTGTTCTGACTTCCTCCACAGGGCAGTTCTGTGGATATAGGAGTCTAACGCCCTAACAGGGCAGAGTAAATTAAGTTTCTCCTGGTCAGACGACAGAAATGAAGGAGGACAGAAGGCCTGCAGAACTGTAGGTCAAAGAGCCTGAACCATGCCAGGCGAAATTCCAGGCACAAGGGTGAAACCGACAGAGCCTGCAAATCACCAATTCTCTTTAGTGAGGAGATAGCAAGAAGAAAGATAGTCTTAAACGTGAGAAACTTCTCAGGAACTTCTTCGATAGGTTCAAGAGGAGCTTGGGAAAGACCTTCTAATACGATGGCCAGATCCCAGGCCGGCACCCTCGTACGAACTGCTGGCCTCAGCCTCAATGTGCCACGAAGGAAACGAGTTATAAGCGGGTGTCTCCCCAGAGAAACTCCACTGAAAGGGACGTGGTGAGCAGCCAGTGCCGCCACATACACCTTTAGTGTGGAGGGGGATAGCCCTGTGGAGAAGCGCTCCTGCAGGAAATCCAGCACTGCACCCACTGGGCCGTTAACCGGGTCCTGCAGGTGTTCTCCACACCAAGAAGTGAAACGTTTTCACTTCAAGGCCTAAAGCTTCCTCGCGGATGGAGCTCTGGAGTGAAGAATGGTCTCAACAACCTCGGTTGAGAGACCAGAGTTCATGAGCTGGGCCCCCTCGGAGGCCAAGCCCACAGTACTGGGCGGGGGTGAAATATCATGCTGCCCGCCTGAGAGAGTAGATCCCTCCTGACCGGGAGCTCCAAAGGAGAACCGTACAGGAGAGAAATCAGGTCCGCAAACCATACTCGGGCCGGCCAGAACGGGGCTACTATGTAGTAGGCAGACCCCGTCCCGGCGAACCCTCTCCAGAACTCCAGGTAGCAGAGCAATCGGGGAAAAGGTGAACAGACGTGACCTCGGCCACGGCTGCCCCATAGCGTCCAACCTCAGAGGGGCTGGATGGCTGATGGAAAACCACAGATGACAGTGCGTGGTCACCTTGGAAGTGAATAGGTCCACCTCGCGCGACCGAAACTCACCAAAGGAGCTCCACCACCTCGGGGTGGAGACTCCAACCCCCCGGCCTCGGCGCCTGCCTCGACAGGGAGACTGCTACCACATTCAAATACCCAGGAAGATACATTGCTGTCAGAGATAGTAACCTCCCTTGGGACCACAGGAGGATCTGACGGGCCAACTTGTAAAGCCGGCGAAACCGCAGGCTCCCCTGATGATTTATATAAGAGACCACCGACGTGTTGTCTGACTGAACTAACACATGATGACCTCTCAGGTCTGCTAGGAAGTGTTTCAGAGCCTGGAACACCGCCAACATCTCTAGACAATTTATAAGCCATGATAGATGATGGTCCTGAGACAGACCTTGGGCTGGACGACCACTCGTGACCGCCCCCCACCCTGTGAGGGAAGCATCCGTCATTAGCGCCACGCGACCCAGCACAGGACCTTTGAACAGGAACCAAGTTTCTTTCCACATGACCAGAGCACGAAGGCAGCGCCGCGTGACTTTGACCGTGCGGAGCGGATTTCCCCTCGAGGAGAACCCCTTGGTCCTGAGCCCCCACTGTAGCGGTCTCATGTACAACAGGTCGCAAGGTATAACGTTGGACGCTGCTGCCATCAGACCCGACAGTCTCTAAAACTGTATTACAGTAAGTAGCTGGCCTAGCTTTACTTGTTTCACAGCTGAGAGAATCGAAGCGATGCGGGTCGGAGCGAGTCGCGCCTGCATCGAAACCGAAACCCAAACGACACCCAGAAAAGTGGTCTTCTGAGAAGGAGATAATACACTTTTCTTTGCGTTCGGCCTCAACCCCAACTTCCTGATACGAACGAGAACGACATCTCGATGCCGAACCACCATCGTGAAAGTGCGGGGAGATAAAGCTAGGTCAAACGGAAGAACCCTGTGCTGGTACACCTCGCCCCCGAAGGCGAACCTCAGGAACTTCCTGTGTTGTGGAAGGATGGAAATGTGGAAGTACGCGTCCCTTAGATCTATCGTGACAGACCAGTCCTCGGATCTGATCTGTGACACGATCTGCTTGATAGAGAGCAACCTGAATTTTGGCTTCCCTACCGAGCGATTCAATAGGCGCAGGTCTAAAATTGGACGCAACCCCCCATCCTACTTTGGAACGATGAAATATCGGCCGTAATAGCCTGACTCCACACTGGGAGGAGGAACCCGTTCTATAGCCTCCTTTTGAAGGAGTGCTTTCACCTTTTGTTCCATAACCAGAGCCTGCTCGGAGCCCACCACTGTAGGCAGAACCCCTCTGAATCTTGGTGGATGACACCTGAATTGGATAGCATAATCCTTTTCTATTGTCTGCAGGACCCAATGAGATATTTTTGGAAGGCTTTTCCCCTCTGCCAGAAATTCTACTAAGGGTACCAGTCTCTCGAGACTGGCCTCTGGTGTAACTTGAGCAGCAAACGCAGCGCCCTGTAACGGCACACCGGCAGGGAACAACTGGTTTAACCGCTCTGAAACCCTCCTCAGAGGGAGCGAGCGTCCCTCGGGAAATCGCTCGCTGGGACCGTCTGCGCCCCGGCATTAAGGCGGGGTTGGCAGAACGGGCCCCTGAGGGCACTGAGGAGGAATGGGCACCGTAGAAAGAGGTGAACACCTTTCCGCCTCGGCGGGAACCACCCTCAGTGTCCTGCGCGCCGTGGCGCCAGGACTTCTCAGCCGAAGCCTTCTTAGCTAATATAACTGTCCTCAGATCAGTTCTATTACTGGGAGATTTCGGCTGAGAGTGCCGCGGCTGAGCCCACTGTCCAGCAGGGGGAGCACGAGACGCGACACTCTGCTTCAGCGCCCTATGTGATGAGCTCGCAGACGGCCGGGGCTGCTCCCGCCCAGCAGTCCCAGGGACATGAATTTTTAAAAGGGAGAAATTTGTTAAAAGCTGTTATTTGCTTTTCCTTCTCCTGGAATTTATTGATGACAGAATTCACAGCATCGCCAAATAAACCCAGGGGGGAGAGAGGAGTGTCTAAAAGGAAAGCTTTTCCTTTCCCTTTTATATTTGTCTGATTTAACCACAGATGTCTTTCTACGGCCACGCAGGGAAAAATCAGCCGCCTGACGCAGTTCGCGAACCACGTCAGCACTGACCTCCTCACTCTCACTCACGTCCCTCAGCAGGTCAGCCTGGTATGCCCGTTTTTTTTTTTTTCTCTTCATAACAGACATAGTATGCAGACATGACCTGCTGCCGAATACGCTTTACCCACAAAAAACGAAATATTCATAAGCGGCTTGGTGGGTAATGCCGGTGCCTTAACAGATGACGCAGCCTCGAGGGAGAGAAAACTCGCAAGCGTCTCTACCACGCGAGGCATAGCCGAACAACCATATGATTTATCCCCCACCATATTTAAATATGTTGAAGTCTGGGGACTAAACATTTTCTCTATATGACACCGGTTTTTCCCACGATTTCGACACCTCAGTGTGGAGATCGGGAAAAAAAAAAAAAAGACGGCACGCACTGGCGTGGAGGTTGCACTGGTGACGGCGAAAATCTCTCATCTAATTTTAATTTAGAAACAGACTCCTGTCTAGTCACTGGCCATACAATGCTGAGTTTTTCTACAGTTCTTGTTAATACCTCCACTAGCTCATCGCTTTCGGGAGTGTAAGGTGGCGAATCCTCCACATCTCCCTTATATACTAGCAACATCCAGCTCCTCAGAACTGGATAGAAGCAACACTGGTGCCTCAGCCCGAGCGGAAGAAACCGCAGCGCGTGCTTCCGAATACGGGACTGAGGCACTGGATCTCACAGGTGAAGGGAGAGATAAGGCAGAGCCCGTCTCTAACCCCGCTGAGAGATCCATATGCGATCCCCACGATACGCGTCGTCACTCTGCCTCGGCAAGAGCGGGACCCGAACCGCGGGGAGCGCGCACGGAACCGCTCTCCTCGAAGAGCGCCCGGCGGGAGCGGAGCGTCCTTAATGGCAGACGCTCGCAATGCTCACAATCAGCTCCCTCGAAAGCTGACTGGGCATGCTACACTCCCAAACAAACAACACAAAGAACGTGTGTATCCCCACTCGTTAAATAACGCGAGCAGGGAGGGACACACTCCCTAAACTGCTGTTTGTTCGCCATATCTCTCTTAATATATATATATATATATATATATATATTTATATATATATATATATATATAAATTGTTTGTGTGGTGCAGAGTATGTAAGGACAGACAATATTCACACAGGGACAGATTCACATATAGCGCGACTGAAGGCACAGAAGCTATTGCGCTTGTGTTTATGGGGTGCTTTATAGTTTCCTGGTCGATGACGTCACCCGCCTATGACGTTCCATCTCTCCATTGGACTGATTCCATACGTGCTTCAGGACGCACAACGCAGAGGCGTTCCCACAGCTTGACGCAGCTCGAGTTCCCTTGAAAGGGAACTATGTTGCATGAGAGTTGATTAACATTGTATATGCAGTAAAAATATGCAGTATTCTTTCACTGGGACATAAAACCCACCAAACTGTAGGAATACGATGCATGGGTATAATTGCACACAGCGTACTCCACAACACCATGTTGCACATGTATGCCAACACGCCCACACACGCTCACCCTGTGCCCGCAACTCCATCAACACACACCTCCGCACACCCATGTACCCGGATAACCACGGCCAAGCCCACACATGGTTATTTGGCTTTGGTTTTGTGGCAAATAGAGAGAGAAGGTTTGCACCAGGGGCCCTTCCAGCCTCGTTCAGAGAGGAAACGCACCTGCCAAGCTTCGGAAATCCTTTGATGGCGTTAGAACTCGGGCGAATCTGTCCAAAGTGCTTGACGTGGGAGATTATTGTGGCGTCGTGCACTAGATAAACCTACAAAGATCATGTTTATGTTTAAAAACAGCCATATGTCACACTTTCGCAGCTGTCACCAAGGGTTGCGAGCCTCGCGCACGCCGTTGCGGTCGAGATATCAAGCAGGATATGCATTACGAAAACACAGTCCCCAGACAGGCAGGCCTTTCATCTAAAGTTATTGCCACGCTGCCTGGGGTAATACATCACGAATTCTGTAAGGACAATGCTAAGAAGCGCAATCTGAGGACAAATGCATCATAGTTGCACAGTGAGCATTTTGTTACAAATAATGTTGTCATCAGTTTTCATCTTTTGTTTAAACATATTAGTCTTTTGGACAAGATAGGTCATATTTCAGCAGTTTGATAAATTCTCCCTTCTTGCCTTTTCACAGAATGTGCACTTAATTAATTACACAACCTTTAATTGGACAGATTATTCCTAATGGTTGTGCGATGCTAAATGTACAAACTCAGAAGAGGCTCAGGAGTCATTATTTTAATGCCACATTTTCAGCTCGTTGCAATCAGTATATTTCAAATAATTAATCAGTTTCACATCGTGAGAAACATTTGGCCTAAAATAGACAAATTACGCTCACATTTGTGGAGGGATTTTTTTTTTATATATCTCCAATACCATCCTGTAATATCACAGATGCAGTGCTTTATTAAGGGCGAGAGAGTGTGTTTTTTTCTTCTTCTAATTTTATGATATCTGCAGGCATTTGGGTGTTTAATTAGGGCGGTAATGTCCGGTGATGTACGTGATGGATTTTTACGGAAGCCGGCTTTAACTATCTGAGGCGATATCATAAATCACAACCTTGGCTGTAATGCTTGTGTGAGTTTGTTTAATTAGGATGTCCACTGAGAGATTCAGGGTGTTGCTTGGTTTGCATAAGGAATGCCAGTTATACAAACACAACAGAGATTTCACATTTCATTGTGCTCTGAGGATTATCGCTGCTATCCTGCGGATAGAAACAATGAAAAACTAGTATTCACTGATACTAAGAAGAGTGTGTGTGCGGCCTTGTTTGTGTGCATCTCTAGAACCTTTTCTTTTCTTTTTTTTTGTCTTTGATGGTTTAAATTATTCTCTGTAACCCTGCTACCCCTTGGAGAACCAAATATAATGCGTTCTTATAATGCGACCCACTCATGTTAATAAGCCAACAGATGCTATTTTCAAGTAAAAATGTTTCCAATCAGGAAGCGGTCACGGCCTGTGTTATTTATGGGACTAAAGGCGCATTTCAAGCAGCAAATGCCAATGGCCTCTCAAGTGCAAGCCAAGTAGGCCTACTGAATTTAAATTCAACATTTCACTCTACGTCTCGATTCCCTCATGTGATTCTGATCCAGTCATGAAAAAAAAAAAAAAAAATTCTGTACAGGTGATAAAAATCTAATAAATAAAATTGACAATTTACAGCATAAGTGTACTATTATACTTTGTAAAGGGGACGTAACAACCGCCTCACAATCAAGACCAAACAACTGCTTTCACATAAACCATAACTCATAAATATGACTACAAAAGTTAAAAGAAAAACAAATATCCAGCAGAAACGGAAATAAAAACATTCTTTGTAAACATATTATGTGACAGTTCAAGTCAAAGAACACGAGTTTAGGGGTAAAACAAGTTTAAACACACAATAGACTAAAATCTAGATAGGCATGCCCAGTATTTTCTGTCAGCTGTTTAGAATCAGAACAGTTGCATCGATGTTTGATTCGTGAATGAATCACTCTTTTGAGCCGATTCTTTACAACGAGACGGTCAAGCAGTAGCAAACCGTTCTGAATCGGTTCGAGATTCAGTGTAAATTACGCACGAATCGTTCTTTATCAGTTGTCTCTCCAAGTAAAAGCTTTAATATAATACTTAAGAAACACAGAGAACAACAAAAGTGCTTAAAAAAAAGTTAATATTTACCTATAATCCATTGAGTCGAACCTGCATCTTATCGGTTTCCAGCGAAGAAGGTCTTCTTTGGGTTCATTCTGCACGTGCTGCGTGTGAACACCCTGGGCCTGTTACTTACTGCAGGTAAAACATTCAAAACACACACACACACACACACACACACACACACACACACTTACTGTACACGAAAACATGAACCTGATATTACCTTTGCTTGACATTACATGTACAATGGCATATTTGTAATACCTTGGATTATATAAATTCCGTAGGGCTTCAACTGTGGGCACTTTTGGTAGGCTACTGTGAATTAAAAAAAAAAAACTTTTTTCACACAGAAACTAGTTTAATTAATTAGTCTACTATCAATGTAACGTTACAGTGTATGCAGCACAGGCTAATTCAGTAATTTTTTCCACCCTGAAAGTCATAACGTTAGCCTAACTTTTTCACCACAGTGAGTGTCATTTTCATTACAACTAAAATTACACAGTAGCCTATTGTGTTACAACCATAGACTGTAAAAAAACAGTTTTAATGTAAACTTCAAAAGTGTACAAAATTTTGATTTAAAAAAAAATCTGTTAATTACCCCTTAAACGGAAAGTTCACCTAAAAATAAAAGGAAAAGTTCACCTAAAAATAAAAATTCTGTCAGAATTGATTCACCCTCAAGTTGTTTTAAACCTGTATGAGTTTCTTTCTTCTGCTGAACACAAAAGATATTTAGAAAAATATTATTAACCAAACAGTTAATGGACCCCATTGAATTCAATAGTATTTTTTTAAGCATTTAAAAAAAAGTTCTAAAACAAATGTATATATAAAAAAAAAAAAATATATATATATATATATATATATATATATATATATATATATATATATATACAGGTCCTTCTCAAAAAATTAGCATATTGTGATAAAGTTCATTATTTTCCATAATGTAATGATAAAAATTAAACTTTCATATATTTTAGATTCATTGCACACCAACTGAAATATTTCAGGTCTTTTATTGTTTTAATACTGATGATTTTGGCATACAGCTCATGAAAACCCCAAATTCCTATCTCAAAAAATTAGCATATCATGAAAAGGTTCTCTAAACGAGCTATTAACCTAATCATCTGAATCAACTAATTAACTCTAAACACCTGCAAAAGATTCCTGGGGCTTTTAAAAACTCCCAGCCTGTTTCATTACTCAAAACCGCAATCATGGGTAAGACTGCCGACCTGACTGCTGTCCAGAAGGCCATCATTGACATCCTCAAGCAAGAGAGTAAGACACAGAAAGAAATTGCGGCGTGGCATGGAGGCAATCAGCCTGTGGCACTGCTGAGGTGTTATGGAGGCCCAGGATGCTTCGATAGCGGCCTTAAGCTCATCCAGAGTGTTGGGTCTTGCGTCTCTAAACTTTCTCTTCACAATATCCCACAGATTCTCTATGGGGTTCAGGTCAGGAGAGTTGGCAGGCCAATTGAGCACAGTAATACCATGGTCAGTAAACCATTTACCAGTGGTTTTGGCACTGTGAGCAGGTGCCAGGTCGTGCTGAAAAATGAAATCTTCATCTCTATAAAGCTTTTCAGCAGATGGAAGCATGAAGTGCTCCAAAATCTCCTGATAGCTAGTTGCATTGACCCTGCCCTTGATAAAACACAGTGCACCAACACCAGCAGCTGACATGGCACCCCAGACCATCACTGACTGTGGGTACTCCAGTGCTGCTTCTCTGTAGCCCAGGTCAGGTGCTTCTGCCGCTGTTTCTGGTTCAAAAGTGGCTTGACCTGGGGAATGCGGCACCTGTAGCCCATTTCCTGCACACGCCTGTGCACGGTGGCTCTGGATGTTTCTACTCCAGACTCAGTCCACTGCTTCCGCAGGTCCCCCAAGGTCTGGAATCGGTCCTTCTCCACAATCTTCCTCAGGGTCCGGTCACCTCTTCTCGTTGTGCAGCGTTTTTTGCCACACTTTTTCCTTCCCACAGACTTCCCACTGAGGTGCTTTGATACAGCACTCTGGGAACAGCCTATTTGTTCAGAAATTTCTTTCTGTGTCTTACCCTCTTGCTTGAGGATGTCAATGATGGCCTTCTGGACAGCAGTCAGGTCGGCAGTCTTACCCATGATTGCGGTTTTGAGTAATGAAACAGGCTGGGAGTTTTTAAAAGCCTCAGGAATCTTTTGCAGGTGTTTAGAGTTAATTAGCTGATTCAGATGATTAGGTTAATAGCTCGTTTAGAGAACCTTTTCATGATATGCTAATTTTTTGAGACAGGAATTTGGGGTTTTCATGAGCTGTATGCCAAAATCATCAGTATAAAAACAATAAAAGACCTGAAATATTTCAGTTGGTGTGCAATGAATCTAAAATATATGAAAGTTAAATTTTTATCATTACATCATGGAAAATAATTAACTTTATCACAATATGCTAATTTTTTTAGAAGGACCCGTATATATATATATATATATATATATATATATATATATATATATATATATATATGTTTATTATATCAATATTTTACAAAATAATTTTACTCTAAAATTGCAATAAAATCAAATGTTTAACCAAGTTGTGTTCCAAATTTTAAGTTGGTATCATAATATCCTCCAGGTGACACCCACATGCCATTTACATTTTTAAATGTTCTCCTATAACAAGTTAAAGGACAATTCCGGCCAAAAATGAACCTAGGGCTAAATAACACATGGGTACCGAGTCGACCGTTCTATGGGATGCGTTTTCATGATAATCGAATGTACCCCGTTTTAATGTTATTTTTAGTTTAACCACAGATTAGCTTATAACGCTAGTGTATGGGGCATCGAATACGTACGAATAAAAGTTAATTTTAATTAAGAAAATTAAGAATTAAGAAATTAAGAAAAGAGTGCCAAACTGTTTTTGTTGACAGTTAATGGGTTCAAATCAACCTTTAGGACATGTCCCTATAATTTTTACACACACCACGCATTTATTATACATGTTCCTTTATAGTGTTTGTATGTAAATATACAAATATGTAAACTTTTTTTTTGTTTTTTTGTTTATTTAGCATTAATTTTTTATAAAATCACAGGAATCGTAGTTTAAAAATTGGTAATCACACAGTTGACGGCAGCCATTGACATCCATAGTAGGAAAAAAAATACCATGGAAGTCAATGGCTACCGTCAACTGTCTGGTTACCCACATTCTTCAAAATATCTTCTTTTGTGTTTTCCAGAAGAAAGAAACTCATACAGGTTTGGAACAACATGAGGATATGTAATGACAAAATTAAAATCTTTGGGTGAACTATCCCTTTAAAGGGATAGTTCACCCAAAAATGAAAATTCTGTCAGTAATTACTCACCCTCATGTTGTTCCAAACCCGTAAGACCTTCGTTCATCTTCAGAACACGAATTAAGATATTTTTGATTAAACCTGAGAGCTGGATCATTCCTCCATAGGCTTCTTGAGGGATTGAATCTTGCCAGCCCAGAAAAGTTATTAAAGACATCGTTAAAATAGTCCAAGTGACTACAGTGGCTCAATCTTAAGTTTATCAAGCAACGAGAATACTTTTTGTGCGCAAAAACAAACAAAAATAACGATAATAACGATAATATGTCACACGTAGGCTCACTATTGGCCGACGCTGGTCATGTGTGTGATGCGTGTGACGTACAACAACAGAAGCTTACGCTATTACACTAGTGAACTGACTCGAGGCCCACAGAGAAGGAAATGAATAGTTGAAATAAACTCGTTATTTTTGGGGGGGTTTGCGCACAAAATGTATTCTCGTCGTTTGATCAATTTCAGATTGAGCCACTGTAGTCACTTGGACTATTTTAACGATGTTTTTAATAACTTCCGGGGAACAAGTTTCAATCCCTTAAGAAGCCTATGGAGGAGTGATCCAGCTCTCAGGTTTAATCAAAAATATCTTAATTCGTGTTCCGAAGATGAACGAAGGGTTGGAACAACATGAGGGTGAGTAATTACTGACAGAATTTTCATTTTCGGGTGAACTATCCCTTTAAGTGGTAGTGATGCATTCTTTTGAAAGAAATTCTCTTTAAATCTGAGTTTGGGTTGATCTGAATGTTCTATATAGACCTCATATAGAGGCAGATTCAAATTGGGTGGCTATCAATGTTTAACGTGCCCAGCTGGATGGAGACTGGTAAATGTGGTGCAGCGTGGTACCGGGGGCACGTAGGCCAGGTGACCACAGCAGGCACGCGTGTCAGTCCGTGCTCATTAACGTGACTGATAATGCCATCTATCAGCCATCTAATTGGCGATGAGGATCTGCAGAGGGTATTTTAACCAGGCCCACGTATCCATCACACAGCTGTGGACAAGATGATGGCACTTCATTACCAGAGTGCTAACCAGGTAAAAGTCACATCCATTTGTAATGAGTGCGGGGGCTGCTTTCACTCCTGTCCATTTTCATTATGTAAAGTTCAACGCATATGTATGTGTATTGTAATTATCGTGATGAATATGCAAGCTTACTTCACTTTGATTTTTCCACATAATGTCACAGGCAGCGAAGACGAGCAAATAACTGTGGTGAGGTAAGCATGTTTCGAAATAATACATATGCGAGCAAATGCTTTCTCCCAAGTTTCACTTGATCGTGTGCTTTTTTGGTGTTTTATTTATTTCTTACAGTAGAGAAGGAGAACCGGAAACAATTTACGATTGAGAAATGTCATACGCCAATGAGTCAAGAAGTGTCTGGTTAGCATGACCTAGTTAGTCCCTGATGTTAGTAACCATAACTAAACTATCTGGAGGCAAAAATCACTTTTCTCCATTGAATGCAATTCAGCATATAAATATTTCATTATATAATAGTAGATGATTTCCAGTCTTTTTTTAAGTGCCGCTATTATGCTTTTTGAATATTTCGTTTGATGCCGTGTGTAATGTAGCTGTTTGTGAATGTTAAAGGTCTGCAAAGTTTTGAAAGTTTCAAAGATCAACGATAAATAAGGTTATTGTCTCATAAAAAAAAGAATCGATTCTGAACTGCTGAAACGTCATCAGCAATTCCTTTCTCACTTTCTGTTACAAAACTACGTAGGTTTGTTACAAATTTGTATGCCAGCCTATGGTCTTTATTGGCTGCCCATGAACAACATCTAATTTGACCCGCCGTTCCGCCTTCAAACACTGTAGTTGTAGCTGTGGCCTGGAAGAGTTTGGTTTGTGTTGTTCATGTCGAGAAGACGCTGTTTTCTGCACTGCGAAAGCAAATCCACGTTGCTGCACTTCCAAAGCATGAGGACTCACACTAGAATTAATACGGTAAAACCGACGCCATCGTTACTGTTCGCATCACTGTGTATCAAGTGCTGAGGAGGATCTGGAGCTGAAATTCATACATGGGCGTTTAGACCTGCTGTAAACGGTCAATCAATAACAACAGATTTGGCCATCTGACCAATCAGAGCAGAGTAGCTCTCGAAAAGGAGGAGTTTACTGCCATGGAAACAGATACCAGATATCTTGTGGTCTTGTTGACCTCCTTAATTCAAAGTTCATTAACCTGTGAGTGCCATGGCAAAGCCATATTTCTGAGAGAAATTTTCTCATTATTTTATGTTAAAATGTGTTTATTTTAGTATTAAATTTTTTTTTTATAATATTGATTGTTTTTTATATTATTTTTTCTAATGTGAAATAAATAAATATATATATATATATATATATATATATATATATATATATATATATATATATATATATATGCGCACACACATTACAGAAAGAGGCAAAGAAATGTTGCAAACCAGATTCAAACAAGTATCGTCCATGGCTCAGCGTATCAGTGCACACGCATTCTAATAAACTACACAGGAAAACTGGCATGGCAGGCAACAGCTCCACTTCCTTGGATTTTTCCTGCCAGAGAAAAATTGCCAATTCATCCTTCGCTGTCCAGTCCAGTACAAAAACTTTGCTAAAATGCCCAAAAGTCCATATTTAGTAATTCACATGTCAGTGATTATCATTTCCAACCCCCTCAGACTGCAGCAATGAATCTTTACCCCCCTCCATCTCTTCTTCCTCTCGTTCTGCCTCTCCCTCACTCGTCCTTCCCATTTATTGCTTTGTACAGCAAAGCACCATTACTGATCCCTTCCAAAGCACAAACTAAAAATCTATCCCGTTGTCATTTGCTTCGCCGTGCCATCTATCATCTGGGAGCGGGTGGGGGGAGTTTGGCAGCATCTCAGCGCCAGAGAGGAGGCGCTGGAACAGGAGGCAGAGTCAAGGACTTTCACGCGCAACAAAAAACTTGTCACAATTATTTATGGCTCTAGCTGGGACACATAATAGGACACATCAAACTGCTGTTTTTTTCCCTCCCTTTCAGTTTTTTTTTCGCTTTTTCTTCCCCTCCGCGGCGATGAGCGCCCTCACGTCGTCGGCTCCCTTGTCGAAGTGGGTCACAGGCATCTCTTGCCTTACACATACAATTTCCAAGACAATGGCGGAGCACTTGGGGAAGTGACAGTGACAAATACAGGAGGCCCCACCGAAAGCTGGGCAGGCTGTTACATGAGTGATTGCGCCAATAATCATGCAGGGCCGTCACGTGGCCCCGGGGCAGGAAGGAGGGAGGGAACGAGAGAATGGAGAGTGGAATGAACGAGGGATGGAAGAGTATATGTGATGGACTGAGCAGGAGAGAGAGGGGAAAAGAAAGTATAGCGAGATGGACAGATGGAGAAAGAGTGAACTGGGTAAACAGGAAGGTGAAAAAAGAGTGGGTCGGTGATAATGAACGCATATACTGTAAACTTCAGTTGATGGATAGATGGATCTAAAATTTCATAAGTCGATCCAAAATGTATTGGATGGGTAGGTGGATAGATAGATCTTGGATGGGTAGGTGGATAGCTAGATCTCAAATGTATTGGATAGATAGATCGATAGAGAGATAGATAGAGTGAGGGAGATAGATAGATAGATAGATAGATAGATAGATAGAGTGAGGGAGATAGATAGATAGATACGATAGATAGATAAGATAGATAGAGTGAGAGGGAGATAGATAGATAGTTTAATAGTTTGATGGGGGGTATGGGGGTCTCAGGCCTGTGTGCAGCACTGGCTAACAGGTCCTTGCAAATCATTTTTTACACCCTTATCAACCATCTGCGACTTCTTCCTCTCAGATGAGGTGCTGCTAAATGACTGTCACCCCACGCACAGCTCCTCTGTGTTCTGCTGCGCCGCTCATAATTGGGAAGAGGTGGCTCAGTCCGGTTTCCCAGCGTGACCTTTCTTAAACTCACCCGCCCGGGGAATTGGGTAGAGTCTGCGATTAAATGACTTCTCTGGCACCTCGGCCCCTCACCTTGAGCACCAGCACTTGGCTCGGGTTCACAGGCTTTCGGGGGAAGGCCCCCCTAATCTGCCCGTCCCTGACCCGTCACGTCTGCTACAGGAAGAGCAAAGCTTTTTGTTTTGCCAAGCATCACTATTGTTGCTTATATTTGGGCTCAGTGATTTGAATAAATCTACGGTGGCCGAGAGAGCTCAACGCGCTGCAAATGAAGAAAACACATGCAAATAGAAAAACACCCGCAAATTAAGAAAACATCTTACATTTACATTTACATTTAGTCATTTAGCAGATGCTTTTATCCAAAGCGACTTACATCTGAGGACTAAAGCAAGCGAGTCATCGTGAAGAGGGAAGAACGACGCAAGAAGTGCTCAAAATACAAAGTTCAGGCATTGCTCAGAGTAGCAAAAGCCAGACAAGGGAAGATTTAAAAGGGAAGGAAAGATTTAAAAGAGAAGAATTTTTTTTAATTTTTTAATTTTTTAATTTTTTTATGTTAAGTACTCACGGAAGAGATGAGTTTTCAGTTGTCTTTTGAATGCTGTCAGGGATTCTGCATTACGGACGAGGGTGGGGAGATCATTCCACCAGCATGGAACCGTGAATGAGAATGTTCTGGAGAGTGATTTAGTGCCTCGCTGTGATGGCACCACCAGCCGTCTCTCCTTGGCCGATCTTAGGCTTCTGGTAGGGACGTAGACTTGTAGTAGGGAGTGAAAGTAGGACGGAGCTGAGTCTGTGGTAGATCTGTAAGCAAGCGTCAAAGCTTTGAATTTGATGCGAGCAGCGAGTGGTAGCCAATGCAGGGAGATGAACAGCGGAGTGACGTGGGCCCTTTTGGGCTCGTTGAAGACAAGGCGGGCTGCAGCATTCTGGATCATTTGTAGAGGTTTAGTAACACATTATGGAAGTCCAGCCAGAAGAGCATTGCAGTAATCAAGCCTAGAAATAACCAGGGCCTGGACGAGAAGTTGTGTTGCATGCTCAGTTAGGAAAGGCCTGATCTTCCTGATGTTATACATTGCAAACCTGCATGATCGAGCTGTCTTTGTAATGTGGTCTGTGAAGGTCAGCTGGTCATCAAATATTACTCCAAGATTTCTGACCGACCTTGATGGGGTGATTGAGGATGACTCTAGCTGGATAGTGAAGTCGTGCTGTAGAGACGGATTGGCAGGGAGGACGAGAAGCTCAGTCTTTGCCAGGTTGAGCTGCAGGTGATGTTCCTTCATCCATGCCGAGATGTCCGCCAGACAGCTTGAGATACGTGCAGCTACTGTGGGATCATCTGGTTGAAATGAGAGGTGGAGCTGTGTGTCATCAGCATAGCAATGGTAAGAGAAACCATGTGCCTGTATGATGGGTCCCAATGATGTGGTGTAGATGGAGAAGAGGAGTGGTCCAAGAACTGAACCCTGAGGAACCCCTGTGTTCAGTTGATGTGCTTTGGATACCTCGCCTCTCCATGTAACCCTGAAGGACCTACCTGTGAGATAGGACTCAAACCAGTGGAGGGAAGTTCCTTTGATGCCCAGTGATGAGAGGGTGGACAGAAGGATCTGATGATTCACAGTGTCGAAGGCAGCAGAAAGATCCAGCAGAATGAGAACTGAAGATTTGGAAGCAGCTTTTGCGATCCGCAGGGCTTCTGTGACCGACAGTAGTGCAGTCTCGGTTGAATGGCCTTTCTTGAAGCCAGATTGGTTGACATCTAGCTGGTTGGTCAGAGACAGGAAAGATGACACTTGGTTGAAAGCAACTCGTTCAAGTGTTTTCGCAATGAATGGTAGGAGAGAGATAGGTCTGTAATTCTCTAAAAGTGATGTGTCTAATGTTGTTTTTTTAAGCAGTGGAGTTACCCGAGCCTACTTGAATGCTGTAGGGAAAATGCCAGTGTGGAGGGATGAGTTGATGATGTGTGTGAGTGCTGGTAGAAGTGTGGGAGAGATGGTTTGTAGAAGGTGAGAGGGGATGGGGTCTAGAGGGCAGGTGGTAGGATGACTGGAGAGGAGAAGTTTAGATACTTCGTCCTCGGTTAGCGGAGAGAAGGTAAATAGAAGGTTTCTGGTAGTGGGAGAGGATGGTTTGGGTTCCTGTGTGTTTGGAGTTGAGAACTGACAGCTGATAGAGGTTGTTTTGTTGGTGAAGAAGTTAGCAAAGTCATCAGCAGTTAAAGAGGAGGTGGGTGATGGTGGAGGTGGACAGAGGAGAGAGTTGAATGTCTTGAAAAGTGTTCGTGTGTTAGAGGCGCTGTTGATCTTGCTGTGGAAATATGAAGATTTTGCAGCGTGAACATCAGCAGAAAAGGAAGAGAGCAGAGATTGATACATACTCAGGTCAGACGTGTCTTTTGATTTGCGCCATTTCCTCTCCATTGCCCTGAGTTTGGTCCGGTGTTCACGAAGAACCCCTAACCAGGGGTTAGAGGGAGTAGCGCGTGCTGGCCTGGAGGAAAGAGAGGGCAGATATTGTCTAAAGAAGAAGTTAAAGTGTAGCATAAAGTATCTGTTGCGGTATTTACATCTAGAGATGACAATTGTGAGGGTGAGGGAAGTGAAGATGACACAGCAGAGGAAAGATGGGAAGGAGAAAGTGAGCGCAGGTTACGTCTGAAAGTAACTGGTAGGGGGGTTGGTGGAGCATGGGTAGTGAGCTGTAGATTGAAAGTAATGAGGAAATGATCTGAAACATGGAGAGGTTTCACCAAAATGTTGTCTGGGATGCAGTTGCGTGTGTAAACCAGGTCCAGTTGGTTGCCTGATTTGTGAGTACCTGTGGTGATGAGCCGTTTGAGATCGAATGAGGCTAGAAGAGAGATGAAGTCTGTTGCATACGCCTTTTCTAGATGAATGTTGAAATCACCAAAGGCTACGAGTGGGGTGCCATCCTCAGGGAAAGAGGACAGCAGCACATCCAGCTCCTCAACAAAGCTTCCCAGTTGACCTGGGGGGCGATAAATAACTACAATATGGATCCTAATGGGAGTTGTAAGTGTAATTGCATGATATTCAAACGAGTTGTTATTGCATAGAGAAGAGAGAGTTGAGTATATCCAGTTGTTAGAAATGAGAAGACCAGTACCCCCACCCCTCCCAGACTGGCGAGGGGTGTGGGAGAAAGAGAAGTTGTTAGAGAGAGCAGCAGGGGTTGCTGAGTCTTCTGGACGGATCCAGGTCTCAGTCAAGCCCAATACATTAAGAGTAGAATGAGATGCAAAGGCTGGAATGAAGTCAGCTTTATTGACTGCTGACTGACAATTCCATAGACCCATAGAAAGAGAGAGAGGTGTGTGTGTGGATGAGAGAATAGGACGCAGATTAACAGTATTGCGCTGCCTTCTGTGCGTGATGAATGCACGTTGTCGAGAGACAACAGGAATGTATTGAAAGCACATGTTGAGAAAGGGAAATACGATAGAAGTGGGAAAGGAAAAGGAGAGAAGACGATACTTAAGTGCCTTGCCGGAGTCCTTGCTCGGTGGAGTCGCACAGGTAGAGTCGATGGTCTTTACCCGAGTCGTCTTCACACGAGGAGGCTGATACGCTTCCGCTGCCGCTTCCGCGACAGCGCGCGCACTACATAGATATAATGCGTACTAACGCCTGAGTGAGGACAGCTGTTTCTGCCCAGCAATTAACACAGCAAACGCAAATTACCCGAATAATGGGAGAAATCGAAACTAGCTGCTGGACAGCGCTCACTTAAGTGCTATAAAATTTAAACTGCAATACTATTCAGAGCGGCTTCATCAGTTTCACAACACATGTGTTTCATCACAACACAAACTTTTGAACGGTAGTGTACATTTTTTTTGATGCAAGAAACCTATTATAAGTGGACTTCAGTGAAAACTAGTGTATGGCCCTGTCCCAAATGGCACACTCCAGACTTGTGGACTTCCTCCGAGTCCACACTTTGGTGACGTCATGTAGTGGAGACCTATAGGGCCCTTTGCGCGAGTCCACAAGGGCGCATTGAGAGGTATTTTTGGGACAGACTCGATCGTCACGCCGGAAATAGGAAGACGGTCTGGTTGTTGTTATGGACAGGTTCGGGGAAATATGCTGCCTGTTGTTGTTGTTACATATGGCTCAGTAAAGCCCGGACATTCGGTTCTATTTATTTAATGAATCATAATGCGATCATATTATTCAGCGTGCTATTATTAGCCTGTGTTAATAATACTTAATAATACCCTTACTTAATAATACCCTTGACTTGTTCTGTACAAGTTTCATCACATCTTCATCAGTTTCACAACACATGTGTGCTCCAAATACTCACAACACAACCAAATACAGAAACGCGCTGCAAATAGCACAGACCACAACGGAAATGTTTCCAGGGGACCCCAATAAGCGACGAACCCGGCTGGGATGTGCTTACAGCTCATGAGCATCCCTATGTCCTACTCCCTTCTAAGGGCAGACGGCAGAGCCCTTGAAGTGGGGCCTTTGGAGTGAGCAGGGCACTTGTGTGCCATTATGTAGCCGTTTGGAACGCACTTGCTGAAGGGAGCAACGAAAGACAACGTAATTTCCTCATTATTTTCACCTGGGATGTTCCCATGACAACGCAGCATGGTGTCCATCAGCTGAATAGCTGTTATTACCCGAAATATCTTATTATTGCTGTTAACAAAAAAAGTTTTTCAAATATGCGTTATATGGGCTATCTGTGTGTAAGTGTCTCAACTTTAAAACTTTCCATCTCATCTTTGGACCATGCATTACCTAACATTTCTTATGACACTTATTTAATCTTTCCCTCATGTTCTTTTTCTCTATCTTTTTTGTTTATTTATTTATTTTAGCTTTCAGCTCATTGTTCTTTTCTCATTAGTATTCTGATGACATTGAACATTGTTAACATTTTGTATATTGTAGACAAAGTTGTATGTCATAAACATGTCATCTCTGTATGTTTTGCAAAAAAAAATAATAAAATAAAAATATAGCTGCGAGGAGCGATGACGGGCCCAAGCCGGTGTCTTTTCAGGGCTTGGGCCCTAATAAAGAAGACTTTGAGCTGTAAGCACATCCCAGCCGGGTTCGTCGCTTATTGGGGTCCCCTGGAAACATTTCCGTTGTGGTCTGTGCTATTTGCAGCGTGTTTCTGTATTTGGTTGTGTTGTGAATATTTGGAGCACACATGTGTTGTCAAACTGATGAAGATGTTTTCTTAATTTGCGGGTGTTTTTCTATTTGCATGCGTTTTCTACAGTTGCAGCACGTTGAGCTCTCTCGGCCACCGTACAAATTCCTAAACCTAAGTATTAAACTGGGAAAACTAGACATAGGCCCTGTCCCAAATGACTCACTTCATGTGGACTTTCGGTCTCGTGGACTTAAATTGCGCGTACTCGCTGAGTCTACGAGTCCGTAGGCCGTCTCATTCATCATTTTAACGCTCTGAAGTGTGCTCAGCAGCGCCCCCTTTGTACCCTTGAAGCGGTCTTCCGCGAAGCCCACATGGATGCAGGCTCCACACACTTTAACTACCCAGGAATCCTTGCGAAAGGCCAATCAGACAACTGATGGGAGAAGATTTCGCTCACGGACAATTGTTAACATGGCTGAGAAGGAAATATTTAAGTGTAAGTATCATTACGATTTTTATGACCTTGGTCATACAAGTTTATACAAACATTATGGTCATCGACCAGTGGTTGATGTCTCAAACACAGGCTAATAATAGCACGCTGAATAATACGATCGCATTATGATTCATTAAATAAATAGAACCGAATGTCAGGGCTTTACTGAGCCATATGTAACAACAACAACAATAGGCAGCATATTTCCCCGAACCTGTCCTTAACAACAACCAGACCGTCTTCCTATTTCTGGCGTGACGATCGAGTCTGTCCCAAAAATACCTCTCAATGCGCCCTTGTGGACTCGCGCAAAGGGCCCTATAGGTCTCCACTACATGACGTCACCAAAGTGTGGACTCGGAGGAAGTCCACAAGTCTGGAGTGTGCCATTTGGGACAGGGCCATACACTAGTTTTCACTGAAGTCCACTTATAATAGGTTTCTTGCATCAAAAAAAATGTACACTACCGTTCAAAAGTTTGGGGTCAGTAAGATTTTTTAAATATTTTTGAAAGACGTATCTTATGCTCACCATCCTGCATTTATTTGGTCGGAAAAATAGAATAAAACTGTAAGATTGTGAAATATTACCATTTAAAATAACGTTTTTGCTTTTATATTTAAAAATGCTTTTGCTTTTAAAATGTAATTTATTCCTGTGATGCAAAGCTGAATTTTCAGCATTCTGACTCCAGTCTTCAGTGTCAAATGATCCTTCAGAAATCATTCTGATATATGCTCAAGAAACATTTATTATTATCAATGTTGAAAAAACTTGTGCTGCTTCATATTTTAGTGGAAATCGCTAGACAATTATTCTACTGCTACAGTGCTTATTTTCTTTGGATATAAACTATTTAATCTGCTCCATAAAGTGTGAAAGCAGAGTACTTTTTCATTTTTGTGGTGTTAAAATCCAGTCATATTAACTATATATTTGAGAAATATCACCACACCTGAGCACTCGCTAAATCAGTTTCAAGCATGTACATCTCAACTACTGTCAAACCGCAGACGCTAACAGTGTGCTTTTCACACACAAGGTGTCTCTTAATTTGAAAATGATGAATCTCTGATATAAAAGACGAAAGTGGAGCAAAATATTGAAAGCTCAAATAACCTTTTTATCACTTTTATAACTTCCATAACTTTACATATTAACTGTTTTTCAAAGCTAGCTCATTTTTAGCAGCCCATTTTGATGGCTTATCGCTCCCTTTTAGGCTGCGCCTGAAGCTTGTAAATTGATATCAGAGAAAGACTTGTGTGATAAAACATAATAAATGCCAAGAACACTTACAGCAGGTGATTTCACACAGAAACAGGGTCTTAACACTATTTCCAGAGACCGTTTTGGGGCTACAATCATGCTAAGCTATTATTAGCTCTTTCAGACTCCAGTGAGTGGCATTGCTGTCCACATAGGTAGCAACTGGACACAAAACTAGACTAGACTCCAATAATGCTGACTTGCACAAGTCTGAACTATCTATGTTGGTTCCTTTTTTTTCTTTCTGGTGCCTTGTTATATTTGTATTATAATTAAAAGTCAATAAACACTATACATGTGTGTATATATATATATATATATATATATATATATATATATATATATATAACGATTATTTAAGCGTTTCCCGGCGTTTCAGTGTGTAAGAGATTTTTTTGGAAAACACTTGCTATCCTTCCATCATGCCTTAAACTTCTCAGTGAGCTTTTATTATGTTTTACGCATGCGCAATATGATTTAAGTGTTTTCTATGGAAGCTTGTTTCCGCTGCAGAATGAAAAATAAAAAAGGTGACTTTTTTTTCTCACAATTGTAAGTTTATATCTCGCAATTCTGACTTTTTTTCCTCACAATTGTAAGTTTACATCTCGCAATTTCTGACTTTTTATCTCATAATTGCGTGATATAAACTGGCAACTGTGAGAGATCGCAATTCTGACTTCATAACACGCAATTGTGAGTTTATATCTCGCAATTCTGACTTCATAACACGCAATTGCGACTTTATATCATGCAATTTCTCAGAATTGCAAGATGTAAACTTGCAATTGTGAGATAAAAAGTCGTTACCTTTTAAAGTGTTTTATTCTGTGGCGGAAACAAGCTTCCACAGTTTTACAACGTTTCAGTGTGGGTGAGAAACTTTTGGAAAACGCTTGTGTGGATGGAAAGCATTTTGAAACAAAAATTACATTTTCATATGTCTCCAGATTAATGTAGACGTATAGCATAGGTGTAGATATGCTACAACTCGTTCTGTCCTATAAAATCCCATCATGCCTCGTGTAAAATAAGCAGCCCACTCGCCTGCTGGTACTAATACAGTGCAAAAGAACTGAGCATTGACCTTCCGCAACTGTGTGTGTGTGTGTGTGTGTGTGTGTGTGTGTGTTTGAGCACCTCCTAAGCATCTCTGTAAGGCCTGATATAATGAGACGACATGCCACCGAAACTGACAGCACAAAAAACCACTAGTCAATTGTTCTCCAAACACGGCGAAAGCGCCTAAATAAAAATGTCACATTTTGACTTGCCTCCATGCAAATTAATGGCTTGGTGGGCTATAAAACAGACGTTACGTGAAATCAAATCATCTCTATAGACATAAAAACGCTCTGATCAAGTGCTCATTTCTTCTCCTTTTGAGTGCGCTCAAACAGCTCGACTCCCTCTTCAATTACTTTGTGTGTCAACAGACAGCTCGCGGCACTGAGGCCATGCCGCTGAGACGTCTGTTTTCTTACTTAATGACAACTGATAGCTGGAGTCAGGCAGGTTATGAGTTTCAATTTGGGTTTGGCAATAATAACAATTACAGCCCTCAATATCTCTATCATTACAGCGTGGCTGTTGCAATATAGCACGCTGTTTTGTGGAGTATGAGACGGTCATATGCGGTTTCACAGCTAGAGCTGCATAATCAAACAGACATGGCTACACACACACACACTGTCTCTCTATCCGTCCCGTGCATCTTTGTACAACTTCACACACACTGTTGTACTCATTTGCTTCATGTAAATGAATGATGGCTATTACTTTGTGACCTACGGATTACACTTGAACTTCATTTGACCTGAAAGTCGACATGAAATCAAAATTGGCCCTATTTACTTTCTTAATAGACATTTCTGGCCTAATTTTTAATGAACGATTGGTGCATGTTATTCAGAAGGAAGATAATCTCTTCGTAATCTTTAATCAAAATGTAAAACATTTCTCTGCCTCTGAAATCCTCTTCCCTACGTTGATTTTTCTTGTTGAATATCATTTCTTGCTTGTGACATTACAGAAGTACTGTAGGCGACCAATAAAACTGCTTAAAGAATGTTGATAATTCTTTTAGTTTGTCTTATATATATATATATATATATATATATATATATATATATATATATATATATATATATATATATATATGTGTGTGTGTGTGTGTGTGTGTGTGTATTGCACCAGCACTTTATTATTGTTTAGTATTAACAGTATATATATTAATTAGTGGGATTTTTGTTGTTTTTTGGAAATTCTCATTAAGGGTGCATTTGATCAAAAACACGGTAAAAAAATTAATATTGTGAAATATTACAAACTGTTTTGTATTTTAATATATTTGAAAATGTCACCCCCGGTTACTTTAAGATTACTGTATGTAGCTTGTCATATTTTACATAGCCTTACGTTGACTAGGAGTTTGACACATTGAAATTATACTGCATAAACCTTAAAGCTCTAATGTTGGTTATGTTTTACCAGGAAAAGGAAAAAAAAACTAATTGGAGTGTCAGGGGTTTGATGTCGCTGGTCAAAAGAGGTCACGGACTGCTGATTCTCCTGAGCTAACTTGAGGTAATCTTGATCAAAACATACAAGGAATGGTACATAATGACTTATGTTGTCTATCATATAAACAAGCCACTATCAGCATTTTTAACAACATCTGTCACATCATCATCAAATGCTATTGGAGACTTAAGATTAATCCCAAACGCAATTAATCAGTGACTATGTACGTACGTGCCGATTTTTCCATATGACACAAGAAAACTTTAACGAAACCCAAATTTGTCTCATACTGCAAAAACAATGTCATAAATTGCACAATGTGCACTGGGGATTGAATAAAAAAAAAGCGAAGTGGATCTAAACAGGTGCCGCTCAGCACCGCAGACTTGAGCTCAGTGACGTCCCCTCCATCACCGGCTCCTAATCCCAGAACTGCTCTCACGGAGCATATTCACAGCAGCCGGAGCTATTTTTATCAGGCATATATACTCGGGTCACCGCTCCCCCATATGTCCTCCTCCAGCGCCGAGAAAGATAACATCACACCAGAACACTCAACCTCTCACAAATGCTGATGAAACTAATGGCTCCATCCTTTTCTAAAGGCTGGAGAATCATCGGCACTTCCAGATGCCATGTGACGCACGTCGACACCGCGGGCCGTAACGCCACAGGCCGCTGTCGCTTTGGTTTGCGTGTTATTCTGAGTGGATAATGTGCGGCGGTCACGTCATTTACATGGAATTTCATAATAACTATTACTGTAATGTTCTGACAGAGATGTCTTGTAGAAAGAAAATCTGTCATCTTTGCTGTAAGAAGCTGTAGGGATGTGTAATATATGATTGTGTGTTGTTGTTTTTAGTGTAATTCTTCATTCTCACAAAACCTGTTAACAGGGTTCCCACTTTTTCTGACCTATGAATTTCCAAGATTTTTTTCATGACCCTTCCAGTTGTTTTTACGGCTGTTTAAGATGTCATAAAAATCACATTTTAGAGTGTAATTTCTAGCCTAAGAAATATTTTTGAACTAAGTGTAACAAAGAAAAATGGGTAACACTTTATTTTGCAGTGTCCTTGTTACATAATGTTACATGTAATTACCATAGTAATAACAGTAAATTATGCCTAATTATGCGAATTAACCCTCAACCAAACTCTAATCCTACCCTAACCCTATAGTAAGTACATGTAGTTAATTAATATTACACTGTACTTAAATATTTAATTACACTGTAACAATGACACCTTAAAATAAAGTGTAACCGAATTTCATGATTCTTTTTTTTTCATTTTATTCATTTTCTCTTCCAGTCCTGGAAATCACACTCATTATTAAAAGAAACAATTAGGAAATTATCTTTTGCATAGAAAGAAGAAAATAAAGCTTATTTTTGAGGACCACAAAGATTTGTTGCCACTGTGACATTATTATTACAATTATCATGACAATTTAGCCCATTACTTTATTTCTATTAATAATAATAATAACAATAATGGAAAATAATAGAATTACAATTATTGTAGTGTCTCTGAATGTTTATATAGTAATTTTATAGTAATTTACACTGTATTACAAAAAAATTCACTTCAAAAATTTGAATTACAATTAATTAATGTTATTTAAATATTGAACTTAACATTATTATAATTCTAAACTTAACCCTTTGATGCACAACATGGGTCTAAATAGACCCGACTGAGGTTTAATTTTCTATATCTTTGCAAGAAATTAATTTCATCATTCAGTATTCCAGCTATTCCTCAATTAACTTGTTTTTGATCATCACAAATCCTTATTTTTACTTTCTTACTTTTTGAATAAAAATAGTTTTTGTATCGCAACCCTTCTAATGCACAACATGGGTCTAAAAAGACCCATATTCATTTCCTATGTTATTTCAGTGATGGCTGAATGTTTCTTTGCTGAATCTTTAAAATATATGTATTTTATCATTTGTTATTCCAGGTATTGATTAAATATCTTGTTTTTGATTTCCACAAATCATTATGTTTATGTTTCCTTTCTTACTTTATAAACAAACACAGTTTTTGTATTTCTACATCAATTTTACATACACGGGTCTAAAATGACCCGTATTCATTTCCTATGTTATTTCAATCATGGCTGAGTGTTTCTTTGCTGAATCTTTAAAATATATGTATTTTATCATTTGTTATTGTAGGTATTCATTAAATATCTTTAAGGCGGGAAATAAAATCAAAAAGGCGGGAAAAAAAGGAACCTAAACTCTTAACACATCGAACCATTTCAGCATAATGGCTTATTCAAGACTATACGGTTCTTAATAGAACTTTTAGGCCTATTACATGTAAATAAGCTTTGAAGGCATATTACATCAGAGGGTTAAACCATAAAAATCAGTCATTACTTAGAATAAAATAAATTTTAGTTTAACTTGTTTTCATTAAGTTTAACTTGATTTACTAAAAGTAACTAAAACTGAAATAAAATAAAAAACTATATTTATATATAAAAATACTATAATATATTATTATATATTTAAAAAACAATAATTAATAAAAAATGAATTATAATTTTTTGTTGTTGTTGCATTAATACGATTTGTTTGTATTCCAATTATGAATTTTGAGGAGAAATGTGCTTAATTGTAATTCAAATAATCACAATGCAAAATAAATTTGTAGTGGTCCTAAAAACAGGCTTCATGCAAAATATTATTTCTTTTGTTTTCTTTTAGATTTTCAGTCAAAAATATCTCAGACATGACCACTGACAGGTTTCATGAGATGCCATGTTTCTTTGTACCAACAAGTCAAAGTTTGCGCTGCTATCCATGACTAAAAATGGTCAGAGACTACGTTTAAATTGAAGTGGGAAGCCTGTCAGGGTGAATCTGTTCTGTTGAAGCCTGTTTAGGGCTTTTCACTGCTCGTCCTGTATACAGTGGTCAGTTCATTTCCTCTGTGTGTGCCTGCAGGGGCAGTCAGACTGAGTCTGGGCTCATCATCTTCAGCGCTTGGCGCTCTGCCTTCACATAGAGCTCTTTGATATTGGCCTGTCAGGGGGCATCGGATAAGACGAGCCTAAGAGGTCTGGGAATGTCCAGTCTTTCTTACACTTACACACACAAACAGGTTTGTTGGGGCCAAGGCGAGATTATGATATTCTCGGTGTAAAAAAATGGGCATAATAATCCACTCCAACGTGATTAGTGTTTTCTTTCTATATAAGAGTCAGTGTTGAAAGAATCATACAGTAAAAATGTTTATTTAGTGCAAGAGATTAAATCTAAACAAATCACAATTAAGGCCTGTTCACACCAAGGACGATTACTAACGATAAATATATAGTTCTAAAAATCATTGTAAATATAAAAGAATAGCACAGTCCACAACTTTAACGATAGACACAGAGAAATGGTATCGTTGGAATCACTTTCATAATAATTTTTTTCCAGCTGATGAATGATAAAAACATTGACAGCCAATCAGAAATCACCTGATTTTAAAAAGATGAGGCATTTAAACCGGCAGACGACAAAACTGCAGCGCACTTATAATAAATAGAACAATATCGTCCACTGGCGTGGACGCTGTAGTTATCGTTATAGTTATAGTTCTTGGTGTGAACGGGCCTTTTAATGTAGAAAAAGACTAAAAGTACGCACTGGAAATGATTTAGTCTATAATAAATCTGAAACAAAATAATGTATAAATTAAATACATAGACAACAGCTTAAAAAGAAAAATACATTTAAAAAAAAAATAGTAGTTTACAGTCTGACAGTGTTGCATTATCAATGATGAAAATATTTATTATCAATGAGGAAACTGCTTAATATTTTTGTGGAAACTAAACATTTGTGAAACACTGTGAAACATTTAAAAAAAGAAAAAAAAAAGAACAGCATTTATTTAAAACAGCACTTTTTGGTAACATAATTAATTGATTTAATGCGACATTGCTGAATAAAAGTATTCATTTCTTAAAAAGTATTTCCAAACCCACACTTTTAAATTGTAATGTGTATATATATATATATACATATATAGAACAAAATAATGTATGAAAAAAATAAACTTAATTAAAAACATGGACAACTTCTTAAAAAAAAAAAAAAAAATATATATATATATATATATATAATATTAGGCGAAATTCATTTAAAAAAAAAAAAAGTTTATAGTCTGAGGGTGTTTATTGGGTGCCAATCGTGCGCTGCTAACTTAGTATTTTTTTATGGACCATCTCTTGCTGCCTTAGGCGATCTCTAATTTATCGCCCATAGGATGGGGTAGCCTGTTTACAAATGCATTGTTATCGCTTGATGCTATCTCCTAAAGCGACATGATCGTAGGGTTGAACTGTAGCAACCCGCGGGAATACGACAACATGGTTTACTTGAACGTCAGCCCAGAAATTTGAAATAAATTCTCATTTAGGCTTGGATCTCTAGAATGTTCTAAGGCACAGAAATAAGGCCCTGCAGCACGGCTGTCATTTCTTACTACCCTTCAGTCCCTTTGAATGCAAGATGTCAGCCCATCAGCATTAGCACGGACCTCGGAAATACCACAGGATTCCTCGGCTGTATATCCATGGGAAGAGAAATGTTTTTACTTCTTATGTCAACCACATCCAAACAAATCTATAAAATGTCGTGTTCCTCCAGCGTTGGGCTGTCTGGAGTGCAAGATTAGGGATTTATGAAGACGGAGTTAAACGCAAGGGTCAGTTTTGTCTGGGATTTTGCACGTTCAACATGCATCTTCTCTAATGCAGTCAGACGTCTCACTAAAAGGAGAGATTGTGCTCCAAAGCATCCGTTTCTCTCTCTTTCTGTATCTAGGAGCCCAAGACACTGATACAGAACTGAGTGACGCTTCCTCAAAGTGAGCCAGTGAAGAGGATCGGATGAAGTGAGTGAGTGCGTTAAATAGGGCTTGGACACCTCAGCATGATAATTTTGTAGCAGAGGAATCTGACAGGCCTTATGCTGAGTCGGCAGTCTGTTGGAGACTGGCAGGCGTGGCCTTTTATGCTTCCACATGTTTCACAGCAATTGGACAATCAGCCACTGCAGTGAAAATCCATAGTATTGATCGGCCCTGTATCTTCTCTATAATTCTCCAGCAGGAAATCCCTGATGACAAATTATATCTGCACCAGTTTTTGATTGGTGCTTTGATGTAAGCGATCTCCTAGGGCAGGCGCGGGAACTGGGCCCGGGTTTATTAATACATGAAGCTTGGCTCTACGGTCAGACTTCACAGTTAGAGCCCCACAGCATAAACTACCCATCAGACCCCAAAAACAAAGAAGTAACGTAACCGTTCAGCCAGGAAATAAAGTTCGGCCATTATTTATTCACTCCCATGTGTACTGTTGTTGTTATTTCTTTTCCAGGAAACAGAAAATAATAAAGATTTTGAATATAATGGGGGTGATTAAATGACAGAATTTTCTATTTTTATTTCATAAACTGTTCTTTTTAAACCATAACCATAGGATTAAAGGATGTAGAATATTGTCATGCAGAATAAGTCATTGACATGTGCTTTATAAATGCTAATAAACATTCAATATCCGAGTAATATGCATTCTAATAAGCAACTAGTTGATAGTGAGAATTGGACCCTAAACTAAAGTGTTGCCAGAAAATTCATACTTTTATTCAGCAAGGGTGCATTAAATTGATCAAGTGACAGTAAAGGCCTTTGTGATGTTACAAAAGGTTTCTGTTTTAAATAAATGCTGTTCTTTTGAACTTTCTATTTATCAAAGAATCCTGAAAAAATTCTGTATTACGATTTCCACAAACATATGCAGCAGCAGAACTGTTTTCAACATTGATAATAATAAGAAATTTTCTTGAGCGTCAAATCATCATATCAGAATGATTTCTGAAGGATCATGTGACTCTAAAGACCGGAGGAATGATGCTGAAAATTCAGCTTTGATCACAGGAATAAATTACATTTTAAAATATATTAAAATAGAAAAATGTTCTTTTAAATTGTAATAATATTTCACAATATTACTGTTTTTATAGTATTTTTGATCAAATAAATGCAGCCCTGGTGATCGTAAGAGACTTATTAAAAAAAAAAAATACTTTTGAATGGTATGCGTCTCCTAATATGGTGCCTTTTTATATCTTTTTGATACTTATAATGTCTCTAGGTCACCATATACAGTGTATTTTCATGATATGTCCCTCAGTATTATCAATAGTTAGACACACGTACACACCACTGACAGAACAGTGTAATCAAAATGATGCATGACAACATACAGTCCATCAGTGTCTCATTCTTCTTTGGTTTAGAGTGACACTCTGTCCAGGAAGGAGAGACTTGAAGGTGACTGTCTGGAGGAGCACACAGACACACATCATTACACATAGATCAAAACACCTAGACCAATGATCCTAAAACACACAGTGTCACCTAAAATCTAAATATAAAACATTTAACCTTTACAGATATGCAGGATAAATTAAGAACATTTAGCCACCATGACCCAGTTTGGGTTCAGTTTTCAGATTTCTTTTTGTTTTTAAAAGATTTTTAACATAAAATGTTATGTTTTCTATTTGAATATGTTTTCAAATATAATTTATTCCTGTGATGCAAAGTTGAATTTTCAGTTCTTACTGACCCCAAACTTTTGAACGGTAGTGTGTAATGTTACAAAAGCTTTCGGTTTCAGATCAATGCTGTTCTTCTTAACTTTCTATACATCAAAGAATCCTGGAAATTTGTATTTAACTGTTTTCAACATTGATAATAATAAGAAATGTTTCTTGAGCAGCAATATAGCATATTAGAATGATTTCTGAAGGATCATGTGACACTGAAGACTGGAGTAATGACGCTTAAAATTCAGCTTTGCATCACAGGAATAAATTATTTTACAATATATTAAAATAGAAAACATTAAAAATCTTACAGATTCCAAAACTTTTGAATGGCAGTGTAGGCCTGGCCCCACAAAAAAAAATAAAAATAATAAAAGAAAGTAAAAGAAAAGAAAATGGGCTTATAAAATAAGCCTAGTATTGTTTTTGTTATTTTTGATACATATAACCATAAAAAATAAGGTCCTGACACCAAAAGCTACTAGATTAACTCATTTAAACAGTAAGTAATAAATAGAAGCAAATAATCAAATTATTAGCAATAGCACAAATAAATACAACAGAACAAACATATAAAGGAAATAAACAGTGCATTTCAGGTTTTTAAACAGGAGATTTCCAGGTACTGAAATTGTAATCTAATGTAGAACTAAAAACTATATAACTATAGATCAACATTTATTTAAATTAATCAGTGTAGAGCAGTTAAAGATTCATAAATAATGTTTTGAAATGTTGAAAATATAAAATGTTAAATACTGTTTAAAAAAAAAATTAAATGAAAAGATACTTCAAATGTGAAATGAAACCCTCCAGTAGCTGGCAGCAAGTCACTGTTAATGAGTGAGTCATTGAGATTCAACCGATTCATTCAAATGGCTGATTCATTCAGGAAGGAAGCATTTTACTATCTTATATGAGTGAGTCATTGAATAATTGATTCAGCTGATTCGTTCAAAAAGCTGATTCAATCAGTAATACACCGTCCTGTGTTTTACTTTTTTTTTGCCCCTATCTTGAATCGCGGGGCATTCTAGGTGCATTATAATAGACTAAATCACGCAGTAAAAGCATACACTCTAAATATGCAGGCGCTAGTCTAATCTACTAGACTACATCACGTTGTGTATGCGTGCACTCAAAAGGTGAGTTTTTGTTGGTTTTTTGTAAAGTGAGGGACATACTCGATAATGTCAGATCGTTAAATCAACAATTACGATATCATAGACAATATATATATAGCACACCCCTAAAGCACTGGCCCGATCGGGCAAGTGACAGATCCGTCAACTGTCCCGAGCGTCGTTCACATCGGGCGGTCCTTATTGTCGACCCCCGGCAGTGTAGGTACAATATTGCTTATAGTCAACAGCATGGGGACCATCAAAAAGTGTAACCTGAATTTGTTTTGATTTGAAGTAATTTCAGCAAGAGTCAGATAATCATTTTCACAATTTGATTTAAACACTAATGATGAGTCTGTTTTATATACTCGCTTTTAGCACTTGGCAAGTGACATTTTGGAACCTGATTGGTAATAGTAAATGATTCCTTATTTCATTCAATTTTTCACAAATACTTTTTTTTTCATTTACTTTTAAATTATGCTGTGATAAGTTTTAATTTTTTATTTTTCTCAACAGTAATTCTGCCAAATGTTTGAGCCTTCTCATCGCATGCTCTGATGTATCATATCGCCAAAAAACACTTACCAAAGAACCAAATGACACCACAGAGAGTCTGTTCACCGAACCGCAGATGCATATATTACATGTGCTATCTATGCTCTTTTCTCAATGATCGGCTGCCATGGAGTTTAGGTGTAAAACAAAGTTGGTTATTTTTTAGGCTGGTTTCCAGATTGCTAATGAGCACATCTATGGAATAAGTAAATGCTGTGCTGCACGTTGAAGTTCACAAAATCAAACCGTTAAGATATTTAGTAACACAATAAAAAAAAGCATGCTTTATACCATATCACTGTACTAATACTTAAAATAAGAGAAGGAAGGAAGGACGGACGGACGGACAGCCTATGTATTGGTCTAGAGCAGTGGCTCTTGGCCATGTGACCCACATTTTTAAAGACAAGTGAACAGTCGGTAAAAAATAAGAACAAATACACAAATTACAAGCATAGATGAATACTATATAACAAAGCTACAAAGTCCAACGGTAGTATTCAGGTACATAAATTATTAGGCCTAAATGTAAAATAACACTATTGTGTTCACTGTTGAAATTAAATATAGTTGAATTCTTTGTTAAAGCTTAATTTTGTTGTTTTATTAACATTAATGACAAAGACAGCAGCAGGAATATTAGGATGCTGTCACTTTAAGACCGAATATACTGACACACATCCGGTTTCTTTCTCAACTGTTTACGTTCACTTAAGACATAACCGAGAGAATACTTGCCGAGACGGTTATTTTGACACAATTTGTGTGCATGTACTCTTTCTCTCTCTCTCTCTCTCTCTCTCTCTCTCTTTCTCTCTCATTTTAAATTGTGTTTAAAGTGTAAATATAGTTTAAAACGCTCTCTTACATAGCTCTAAGCTCTATCCAACTCTTGCTTTGCAACCTGCCGAAATTAGCGGCGAATCCGAACGGAGATCCTGTGTCACAAATCCAATGATATTCCGTGAAAGGCGAGGGCGTATAAGAATAGGTTTTATTGAGAGGAAGAGGGGATAATTTCTCCACATAATCCGGACTTTGACAGGGAAGGAGGGGAAGAACGCGAGGTTTTGCACGCCGTTCTCTCCACCCTTCTGGAAGCGTTCTGAGAGCGGGGAACCTTTTAGCAGCCAGTCAGCAGAGGATAATCTTCCCTCTCGCAGCACAATGAAGGAGATTACACCGAGAACATGTCAGCCGCCACTGGATTTGCCAGACACCACATCCCCTGTCCCTATCGATTTGCAGGCCTCTCATTCACGCTTCTCGCATAGGACTCACACATAGCCTGCCCACCACCGCAAGGCTCTCGAGCACGCCGCTTTGCATCTCTTGTATTCCCAGGTTTTGTCTTGCTCAGGGTATATCACGGCGTGCGTGTCAGCATCTGTGTCAGTGTCGCACCTGCCGGTGGATTTTGCATATGCAATCACAGCACAAGTTAACCTCAACATTACAGAGTACAGATGTTGCAATCCCCCGTGCTGCTTTATCAGAGTGAATATGAGCCCGGAACGGCAGCTGAGCATGAAACGCTCTAATTTTAGGACAGATTCCCTCTCCTGAGACATAATCTAATTAATGGAATAACCTATCAATACGGTGCATTTCCATTTTTAGCTGTAATTTGTGGGCTGTGTACGGGATATCTGCTCTGCTGGTGAAATAATAACATAGCAGACACCATTACAGTGTGGAACTTGCATTCTAATAGTTAAATTTTGAAGCTAAATAATTTAAAATGCACAGCAGGGAACTCGCGATCCTATAAGCCTGCAATTATTTAGCAAAATATGTAGTTAAAAAAAAAACAACTAAAACCCCATTATCTTGTTCTTAAGTTATGAATAATTTAGAAATAATCATAATGTAATTTAAGGTTAAATTGTAATTTGAGTGTAAGAATAATAGTTTGCTGAATGTGACAAGCACTAACATGTTTTTCAGCATGAGAACGGATGGTTAAATATGGTGTCTTGATTGTGTTGGATACATGTGGCTAGATATCATTAAGGCAAAGCAGTCTGACATCACTGGCTTGGTTTCACACACATGGCAAATGAGCTGTAAATCTGAGATCCACTGTTCACAAACCATCATTTGGGCCTTCAAGTATGCATTTAAACCAGATCTACCTTCACTCTTAAAAATGCATAAAGGATACAAAAAAGGGGTTTTACAGCTTGGACATACAGTTGGATAACTTCATATAATTCAGTTTATTTCCATGTATCTGTCTGTTTGTCTCGTTCTATCTATCTATATCATCTACCTATCTATCTATCTATCAATCTGTCTGTCTCTATCTTGTTCTATTTATCATCTGTCTGTCTGTCTTCAGTATTACAGTATGTACTATACTAAAACAAAGTTAAAGTACTTTAATATTAGTTATAAAACAAGTTAAAATACTAATTCTTATATCTTATCATATCAAATCAGTCACCTCATATATATCATATCAATGTTCTTTTATGTTTTGCAGAAAGAAAATGTGAGGTTTGGAATGACATGAGGGTGAGTAAATGACAGAATATCCCTGTAATATCTTATAAAGTGTTGCTTTCCCATTAAAGTTGTCATGTTTTGGGGATTTTTAGATAACAAAAGTTGGAACTTTTTTGCAGTGAATAGAGTTCATTCCTGACCTCACAGTCCTCTTCTTCCATGTTGGGCATGTACAATAATTACCAAGTTCAAAAACTTTTCCATTCACTCAGCGTTCCACATGAAGTCAGGAAAACATTGCATTTAGCACACGGTTTGAATAAAGAGAAAAGGGCTTTTGAATAAAAACCCTTCCTCCATTCAGCATACCAACACGCTGTGACACCCGTGACCCAGACCACCCACACAGCGGGATTAAAACGCACCTCACCGGAAACTGACAGTGACCAGTAGACTAAAGGTGTCCATTTTAGCCCAAAAAAAGAGAGGAAAAAATGGCTTCCACACTTCAGCGACTCTGCCGTGATCAATATGCTAACTCCTGGAATGCGAAAACGATGTGTGCTTGTGCGAGGATGAAGGGACGCTTGACAAAGACGGATAGATTTGCACCGTCCGTGAAATGTCACTGATTCAGTGGAGGATGTCGCCTCCAGAGCGCTCGGCTGTGTGATAAGACTGACACATCAGCACTCGCTTTGGAAGTGGCATAGTGCCTCTCTCTCTCTCTCTCTCTCTCTCTCTCTCTCTCTCTCTCTCTCTCTCTCTCTCGCTCCTGTCATCCCTGACGAATGACAGTGGCCACCACCGCGGTCCACCCACCTCATGGGAATGGCCGAGAGAGAATGAGCACAATTAAAAAATGGATGAGACACAATCACGGGAGGAAATGTCAATCGAGGATTTTCAGGTGGTCACGGGTTTAATTGAAGGGTGATGAGCCGACAGTTCTGCTTGCCTGCTTTGAACGGAAAGTAACTTGTTGACAGATTCTTGAAGGAAAAAGTCACTTCAGCTACTTGTAAACAACTAGACGTTAGCTTTAAATACTTTGTGAAATGGTCTGAGTGCAGTTTTCTGTCCCGACGTTGATTTCCTGTTGAAAGAGGAAGTTATATTGGGGGGCTCGTTCCATTTTTAAAATAGTTAAAATACAGATATGAATGATTTGCTACTTTTAGTTGGTTGTGGTCGATATTGGGGGGGGGGGGGGGCGACTTGTATTATTCGGCAATAAATTAGAATGATTTCATTACATTACTGTGCAGAATTAGCAAATGTACTGTGTAAGAAAACAACATAACAGTGTAAGCAACAACTCATAAATTAAGAAGTTAATACTTCAACATAATAATAATTCAACAAGGATGCATTATTGAAGTATGACTGGAGTAATGATACTGAAAATTCAGCTTTAATCAATAAATTACGTTTTAAAATATAGTAAAAAAAGAAAACTTATTTTAAATTGTTTTTATATTTCATAATATTCCCGTTTTTACTGTATTTTTGATCAAATGAATGCAGCCCTGGTGAGCAGAAGAGATTTCTTTCAAAAGACTTGTTTAGAATCTACTGATGAAATTGCCTGAGTATTGACAATCGATATTTTAAATTAAGATATTAATAAATCAAATCAAATGCACCTTATAAGATTTATATTATTGGTATTCAGAAGCAATATTCTGTATTTAGATAGATGGATTTCACGAGTGTATGTAATACTTCCTGAGTGATGCTCAGAAAGATAGATATATCAAAAAAATTTATAAAAACTCCATGCATAAACCATCCATAAATATAACTCAACTTATTTTATTGCAGCTAGCTGCCAAAACAACATTTCTCATTTTATTTTATTTTAACTTGAAGCACTAAAATAACTAAAACTAATATATAAAATTTATAAAAAACAATGGCCATATTAAAAAACTAATACAAATTACAAAAACACCCAAGTTACTAAAACTTTAACTAAAATTGAAGTGAAAATTGAAAATATAAAATAAAATTGAATTCAAAATATTAACAAAAACTATGATGGTATATCATTGACACTAAGGGGGTGTTTGCACGACACCATTTTCGTCAAAAAACAGAAAACTTTTTATGCGTTTTTGCTGTTTATTTACACGTTAATGGCGTTTTGGGAGCCTGAAAACGCAAACTTTTGAAAACAGGTTTCATAGTGCAAGTTTCTGTGTAAACTACAAAAACGCAAATGTGTGTAAATGGTGACGTCATGCGCATGCGTATTACATGTTCAGTCTATAGGCGCGTAGTGTTTCTTTACAAACTGACATCGCCAACTACTGGCCTGGCATGAATACTACCGTGTTTTAGTCATTTTCAAGGATTCGTGGGAACGGGGATCGTTGTCGTCTGTATGCGAAACTTTTCAAAAATGAAAAGGAAATATTTTTCCGTTTTTAGTACAAAGCTGTTAAGTAAAGTACCCTAAGTAATTGCCCCAGTTGTTTCTAATTAGGCCACTAAGCTTAGAACAAATTCATGTGGAAGAACTTTGCTTTATTTCTTCTTATTTTCATAAATTGAACCTCATACAGCCAGATAAATCTGCAAATGGACCAGACTACCTGCAGAAAAGCGTGGCTTTGCGAGACTACAGCCCTGTATGACATAAAGACTATATATCTTTGTTGAGTGATTGTGTAACAGACTACCACACATTTCCTCTCCATGGCATAAGAGGGACGGAAAGTGAAAGACAAGTTGTGTGACCAGAACTTATGAGACACGCTGAGGGAAAAGCGAGAGTCTCTGTAGTGCAACTCACTATTGACCTACAATCTGACCTGCTGTTTGGAGTCCACACGCTGCCCTCCCGCAACCCTCTCAGACAGCTGACTGGAGCACAAGTCTCGCCAGATATTACATTGTTTTTTTTTTACTCCTGGCTGGAGGTTTATGTTGTATTGCTTTCATCTTTTGTCCCTCTTTGACTTCTCTTTCCCACCTCGGGCCATGTTTTGTGTGTGTTTATTTATTCGTACAAAGTTCTGCGTTGGTGTTTGCTTGCACGCGTACGATATTTCTCAGCGTATCTAGGATCTTGTTCCGCGTGACTTCATGGAAAACGTGTCCCTGCCAGATACTAAATGTTGCACGCCCATTGGAGGTGTGTAACTAATAGCTCAGGTCAGCCGCACTCCCTGTATTTATGACACCATGGCCTATGAAATATGAACGGGCGGATTGAGATGCACAACTTCCTCTCTTTTTTTAAAGCAGCGAGACCATCAGATGCAACAGTGATAAAATGCCATGGCTGAGAGGTAAACTAATAATAGTGTTCTCCACCCGAAACTGTCACATTGATGCTCGAGTCTGGAGCATCCGAATATCCACAGCTAAGCCACCTGGGTAAGACCCACAATGCCAATTAAATAACGGGAGGAGGTTGGATTTGAATATGTATGTGATATAAATGTGTCCAAATGTCTGTTTTAAAATGGATAGTTCAGGTTCTAAAAGCTGATTGGGTTGAAGTTGAAGTTCTATATATATATTGGCAATAGAATTGTATATTAGTGATGCTTCCTGAAAACAAAAGAACAAAACAACAAAAAGAGGATTAATTTGACATGTAACTTGTCCCTAACCGTTTGTGCTATGGACATACATGATACTTTAAATCATGCGACACTTTTAGGTGAAGAGATCTGACTTATATCTGACCTGTTTGTATCATTATAATATGCTGATTTGCCTCTCAAGAAACATTTCTGATTATCGTCAATGTTAAACAGTTGTGCTGCTTCATATTTCTGTAGAAACTGAGATAATTTTTTGTCAGGATTCTTTGATGAATAGAAAGTTTTAAAAAGCAGCATTTATGTGAAATAGAAAGGTTTTGTAACATCACAGATGTCTTTACTGTAACTTTTGATCAAATTAATGCATCCTTAATAAATAAATAAATAATGTAAATGACCTAAATTTTTTAATAGTTGTGTATGACATTAACTTTTTTGCTTACCAGCCACTGTGGCTAGTGGTTTTCCAAATTTACTTGCCACTCAGCATTTTCACTGGCCACGATTTTTTTCACAATCAATACCATGGGGAAAACAATTCCATATAGATATTTTTAATATCTCATAATTTGGCAGCAAGAATATTAGGCTGCTGTCACTTTAAGACCTGACACGCATATCAAATATATTGTTACACATGCATTTTTTTTCTCAACTGACCGGCAATTTGATATTATTTTGTGTCTTTGACTGTTTAAGTGCAATAAGCAATGAAAAAGAAGTAAATTTATTACTAAGAGGCGGCTTTATGTGCGCGCACTGTGTCTGAGCACGAAATCTGTGGGTATGAGTAAAATTTTGTGCAATGTGTGCAATTCCACACGGAAATCCAAGCCTTGTAACACCAACAATATTCATCTAGAGCAAATGAAACGAGTGAGTGAGGAGAGGTGGGTTTGTGTGTAACTTGCTGTCGGAAAGATGAGAGGGTGAAAAGGCTCAGCTGGTGTCGTGTGTCTATTCTGCGGAAAAGGAGTATTGGAAACGTTTTAGATATTTCAGTATCAATATGTATCGAAAAATCTTTATTTTCAACAACTCTACAATGCTCTTAGTTTTTTATTTCAGGTGCCTTTTTAAAACACTTCAAGTGAAAAATGTATGTATTCTATGTAAAATTCAAGCTGCCAAAGTGGCTAGTAGGAGTGACTGCGCTACACGCCACTGCTGGTGTTAATGTCAAGCCCTGTGTACACAGTATATGTATTTTACAGCCTTTTTCCTTTTATTGTGACAGGACAGTTGAAGCAGAGACAGGATCACAGGAAAGGGCCACGATCCGGGACTCAACCTCGAACTGCCCAAAATCTAATTGACATGATACTTTACCAGATCTACATTTGAATGCTCGGTAGGTTTGCATAAACTTTACATAATCCTTACATAATCCTTATAGCCTGTCCAAAATAAACATTTAATGAGAATGCATAAGCTAGGTTTTTTTTTTTTTTACAATCAAGGTTATATCAAAATTGACATTTACATTGATGCATTTGGCATTGTTTTTATCCAAAGGGCAGTTACAAGGTATACATTTTATCAGTTCATTTATTTATTTTAATATATATTACAGATTTCATTGTGCGTAATTGTATGTTGATGTGATTAATATAGGCCTATTTATTTAACACAATTTGTTCTTGAGTCCACTTTTCATGAGCCAATCAGTTTTCAGTAAATAAAATCAAGCCCTGCCCTACTTTTTTCACTCTGAAATGTTACATGGTTTGTGAATGGCATTTTATTTTGATTAATTAATTAACAAAACTTCTAACAGCTAATAATAAGTCATGGGGAAACTGCTGTTTTTCCGCTGATCTCGACAAAAACGTCTACCGCTCATCTGACGATGGGGACAATATTTCACCATTTTAAACTCTCACAGGAGGCAGTCAGAGCTGCGGAGCTCTTTCTGCCGGTAGCTAACACATTCACAAATGACCATTTATTACTTCCCACTATTTTTAAAGGGAGAAATGACAGCCTCTCTGTCAAATCTAACAAGGGAATAGCTTTCAGCTGCTTACTCCCCAATAACTCATCACAGCGACCTTTTGAACAGGAATTAGGGCACTTTTTATTTTTTAGGCCTTTTGCATTTTAATATAGCTGAAAGTAGCAAGGGCAGAATCCATCGGCCATAGACGGACATTGGCTTACTGTCCTAATGTTGATGTAATGATTCAAAGTAGGACAGTAAAAGTAACAGACAGGAACAACATTCACAAATGACACGAAACAAGAATATTGAAAGTGAAAACATGGTAGGGATGGACTTGGTTTCATCTACACTCTTAAAAATACAGGTTCCTGAAACTCTCTTCATATTCTGATTACAATCAATAATAGAAGTGGTTTAAATAATTAAATATATATATATATATATATATATAATATATATACTGTATCTTCTGTGAAAATCTCAGGACCAAAAATGTTTATGTACGCCTGTCAGCGTATGTATTTGCATACATCCACGACCCATCACACATCATCAGTGTGTTCCATGAGGCTATGCAGAGTTATAGACAGAAGGTGCGTCCCAATTCACATACTAATGCACTATTCTATGACGTTTTGTAGTATAAATAGACGGAGTAGTGTGTTCACACTGAAAATTCCAAAAAGAAAAAGTGTACTTAACTACACAGTCTCGGAGCGCCGCAAACAAACAGTAGAACTTTTACAGTGCTTTCTGAACCAAACAAAGAGCTTATGCTGCGTTCACATCATGTCGTAATAACCGTAATTACAAGATGGCAACCCGTGACGTTCTACTTCTAGATTCTACTAGGATCTGCAGCAGTCAGGTGGTAAAACTAGAGCTCTGTAAGTTGTTTAAGTTAATTATTATTATACCGTTATGTGCTTTGAGACATAAGGTAATTTAATGCCCACTCTTTGACGCTTTGCAGAATCTGTTCTGGCTGTGTGTTCATGTGGGACGATGGGATCTTATGAAATTGCCGCTCTGAAATTACCTACCCTATCTTTAAGAATCTTTATTTTTAAAGTCCCCCTGTAGTTAAAAATTTGATCCCTTAAAACTCGTGTTTGATCACCAAAATGACATATTTAAAAGTTTTTTTCCTTGAAAAAAATTCCTCATGCCTTAAAATTGCTTGATTGTTACTCTACACCCTCGCTTCATTTATTATACGCGGTGCTATGAATATGCAAATTAGCCCCGCCTCCACTCACTCACACCAGCTCAGAGATCCACTCGTTGACGATCACACGTTGACCTGATTGGTTACAAAGTAGTTTGTGATGTCAGAAACACCAGCGATTTTCTTTGATTCACTGCAGATTTAAAGAGAAAATACTCAGCAGTGGTGTTGAATTTGCACATGGTTTGTCTTAAAGCATATTAAAAACAACACATAGACATATAAACAACATTAAAAGCTTTCACCACAGGGGGACTTTAAGAATGTGCTGGCAAATTGATTCGGTTCTGAAATGTAGTAATGTGAATGAATCAATTATTTTAAATATTTTCAGTTTATTTATATGGTTCTCAGAATCTTCTGAATTATTCAGGTTTTTTTATCTTAGTCGGTGTTCACCCTAATATTTTCTTCTTCGAAATAACGGGTACCCTTTTTTAAGAAATTATGGATACTTTGATTTCATTGTTGATGGGAATTTTTACCATAACAGTAGCTAAATGCTCAGAGGAATGATGATCGTACCACATGGCAATATAAAAAGAGAATCTTTAACAGAAAATTAGATCTTGTAAATATGACATCAATACATGAATCATGTGTTTAATATTGTGGAAATCTGACCTCAGGGCTGTTGAGTTGCTGCTCGGTGCAAGCAGACATCGAGACGCAAGCTCTTTTCTCCGTCTCTTTCACTCTCATCCCAAATCCATTTTCAGATCTCCACACTCTAATGTTTTGATATTTCTTTATCATTATGTACCGATTCGGCATGCTTTGCCCTCTGGGAAATCAGTTACCACACCCCTTTCTGCTGCCATCACAATGAGAATGATAGTGAATTTCTTTCTGTGGTTTCAGAGTACCAAACCAAATTAAGTAAGTGAATGAAAAAGGCGAATGGAAAAGCCAGCAGGGCTCTCGTTGCAGCGTCGCTGTCCTTGGTGTTACCGTTGAGTGTTGTCTAAATAATTCACTAATAAAACGAAACATAACAGACACCTCCAGACGCCCTGAAAGCGTGCAGTTAATCCCGTAAAATAAAATAAAGATTTTTTTTTTATCTCAAGGCTGAGATGAAATAATAACGCAATATTAAAGTGTGCAAGAGAGCACAGCCCTCGCAACAAATAACACCGCGCCTTGGGTATATGATATTACAGTCAGAAAGATTGTGCTGCTTATATCAGAGATTCTGTTTCAACAGCAGTTTGGAAACTTTAAAGTCATCATGAAATGCCATTTGCTACCTATTTGACTACTGTAATGTGATGTGTTTTAGAGTGAAATGGGATATTCAGTGGGAAGAAAATATAGGGTGGTACTGGATTTTATCCACTGCAAATTGATTGTGAAATGCGGGTGTTTCCAAAGTCACGATCCGTAAGTGAAAATCCCATTCATTTTCTCCATAGAAAAATGTATTTGTTGAAATGTAATAATAATTACATAATTGTATACGTCTCCAAGACACTTAAAGGAACCTTCTTGCAAATCTCCCTGAAAAACTATGTGCGAGTGTACCAAGACAAAAGCTGTTATAAACGCAAAGGGTGCTCACACCAAATATTGATTCGAAAATACTATCATGGCCAAGACTTTTCCACAGTACTGTACGTGCAACGTTTCAGCCGTAAATATATTATAAATATTAGCTAGATTGTTCATTTCCTGCCTAGCGATGTATGTTTATGCTGAAACATAATAAAAAAGTGGTTTGTATTTTAAAAAACATATCTCGCCTCTCGCGTGTCATTATATGTAGTGAGTTGGCTCACATAATTTATGTTTCGCGCTTCAGAACTTCCGTTAAGGTAACATTGTTAGCATCGATGCTCCCTGGTTCTCACTGTGCATTGTGGGACTTTTTAGGGAGCTAATGTTTCAGTGCACTGGAAGGATTTTGCGATTGAGACAGCTCTTAATTGAGACGGCTCTTAGTCAGTGCCCTGACTACTGAACTAGGAAGCTGATTGAGACTCCCCCTGGGTCCCCAGGAGCTAGATGCAAAATGGCACACTTCATGTGAACTCGCGGTCTCGTTGCCTTAAATTGCGCGTGCTCGCCAAGTGTACTAGTCCGTAGGGTGTCCCATTCTGCATTTCAGCGCTCGAAAGTGTGCTTTGTGCCCTCGATGCCGACTTTGGCGAAGCCTGCACTTTCGCACCCTCCACACGAGTTACCTACCCAGGAATCATTGCGAAGTTGCGAACGCCCAATCAGATAAATGAGGGGAGGAGTTTTGTGGCTGTTTGACTTTCTCAACTCTCCGACAGCGAGTTACACACAAACCCGCCTCTCCGCACTCACTCATTTAATTTGCTCCAGATGAATATTGTTGCTGTTACAGGGCTTGAATTTCGGTGTGGGATTGCTCGTATTGCGCATAATTTGACAAAGTTTCACACCCAAAGTGCGGCACATAAAGCCGCCTCTCAGTACTAAACTGAGGTTTTTTTTCGCTCCTTAAACAGTCAAATACACAAAATTATGTCAAAATGCCGGTCTTGTTAAGTATTCACGGAAACACAGTCAGTTATGTTTTAAGTGAATGTAAACAGTTGAGAAAGAAAACTAATGTGTAACAGTATAATGGATCCGTGGGTCAGTCTTAAAGTGACAGCAGCCTAATATACCAAAATATGTGATAAAAATATGCCAAAATATGAGATAATATAAAAATAAATGTCATCAGGTCTTTTATTGTTTTAATACTGATGATTTTGGCATACAGCTCATGAAA
The DNA here is from genome assembly GCA_026230005.1 of Gila orcuttii. NCBI lineage: Eukaryota > Metazoa > Chordata > Actinopteri > Cypriniformes > Leuciscidae > Gila > Gila orcuttii. Next base: position 9,645,599 of record JAPDVR010000021.1, on the reverse strand, counting down.
ACCCAAAATTCCTATCTCAAAAAATTAGCATATTATGAAAAGGTTCTCTAAACGAGCTATTAACCTAATCATCTGAATCAACTAATTAACTCTAAACACCTGCAAAAGATTCCTGAGGCTTTTAAAAACTCCCAGCCTGTTTCATTACTCAAAACCGCAATCATGGGTAAGACTGCCGACCTGACTGCTGTCCAGAAGGCCATCATTGACACCCTCAAGCAAGAGGGTAAGACACAGAAAGAAATTTCTGAACAAATAGGCTGTTCCCAGAGTGCTGTATCAAGGCACCTCAGTGGGAAGTCTGTGGGAAGGAAAAAGTGTGGCAAAAAACGCTGCACAACGAGAAGAGGTGACCGGACCCTGAGGAAGATTGTGGAGAAGGACCGATTCCAGACCTTGGGGGACCTGTGGAAGCAGTGGACTGAGTCTGGAGTAGAAACATCCAGAGCCACCGTGCACAGGCGTGTGCAGGAAATGGGCTACAGGTGCCGCATTCCCCAGGTCAAGCCACTTTTGAACCAGAAACAGCGGCAGAAGCGCCTGACCTGGGCTACAGAGAAGCAGCACTGGACTGTTGCTCAGTGGTCCAAAGTACTTTTTTCGGATGAAAGCAAATTTTGCATGTCATTCGGAAATCAAGGTGCCAGAGTCTGGAGGAAGACTGGGGAGAAGGAAATGCCAAAATGCCTGAAGTCCAGTGTCAAGTACCCACAGTCAGTGATGGTCTGGGGTGCCATGTCAGCTGCTGGTGTTGGTCCACTGTGTTTTATCAAGGGCAGGGTCAATGCAGCTAGCTATCAGGAGATTTTGGAGCACTTCATGCTTCCATCTGATTTAATTTTTCAGCACGACCTGGCACCTGCTCACAGTGCCAAAACCACTGGTAAATGGTTAACTGACCATGGTATTACTGTGCTCAATTGGCCTGCCAACTCTCCTGACCTGAACCCCATAGAGAATCTGTGGGATATTGTGAAGAGAAAGTTGAGAGACGCAAGACCCAACACTCTGGATGAGCTTAAGGCCGCTATCGAAGCATCCTGGGCCTCCATAACACCTCAGCAGTGCCACAGGCTGATTGCCTCCATGCCACGCCGCATTGAAGCAGTCATTTCTGCAAAAGGATTCCCGACCAAGTATTGAGTGCATAACTGAACATAATTATTTGAAGGTTGACTTTTTTTGTATTAAAAACACTTCTTTTATTGGTCGGATGAAATATGCTAATTTTTTGAGATAGGAATTTTGGGTTTTCATGAGCTGTATGCCAAAATCATCAGTATTTAAAACAATAAAAGACCTGAAATATTTCAGTTGGTGTGCAATGAATCTAAAATATATGAAAGTTTAATTTTTATCATTACATTATGGAAAATAATGAACTTTATCACAATATGCTAATTTTTTTAGAAGGACCTGTATATATATTTATATATATGGCAGTTTTTCCTCATGGTATCGATGTGAAAATTGTGGCCAGTGAAAATGCTGAGTGGCTAGCCAGAGTGGCTGGTGAGCAAAAAAGTGAATGTCATGTCCTGCCCGTATTTATATATCTGTCATTTTATATTGTCCCATTCGTTATGATTCAGTTGTAATTTGCAATGTTTCATGGGATTGGGGTTTATAATATCCATTATAAAAGACACAGTCTTGTACCTTCATCTTTTTCAGATTTTTTTTTACTGCAAATAATGTTTGATCTGAATAAAAGAATGATTCATCTCAATATGTTTTTTTCTGAAATCCAAATGTAGAACATAAATGGGAAGAACAGTTCAGGAAACAAGAAAAAGTGGGCCAACACCTATTAAAGACTGAGTCAGTTTTGCAAAGATTATCGAGACAAAACATTCTCTCTTTTTTATTTGGAACAATGCGCACTTTCCTGTTTTGATTTCATGTGGTCAGTGAAAGCGGTACAGGATAAGCCTGATGCTGCAAGTGCAAATTTGTCTTAAAAGATCTCTTTCTGTCTGTAATCATAGTTATTAAATGTGTTTACACGTAATTCCACACATTTCCTGTTTGTTCAACAAGAACCCCACTTTTTATGCACCTCTCCAACTGCAAAAAGTGCCGCGGTTTATTTAGTGTTCGACTCTGCAAATTTTGTTGCACATTTTGCAAGAAAAACAAGACTAGGCACTATTTAGAACAGAATGAAAATTCCTCCGTGCACCTGGCATGGCTGCCAATGGTAAATGAGCTGAGAAAAAACTCATCATCTGTCTGCCGTTATCATTAGCAGCAATAATTATGTTTACAATGCCCTCTCATCATCTGTGGGAGCTGCGGCGCAGATGAGAGAGCCGTCCCCCCATGAGCGCTGCGGATGTTGCGGTTTTGAAGGACAGCTATGATCTTTGTCTTTCAGATCAAGCTTCATGTTACTCTGCCAACTCTCACATCAACCTGCTCTCTGATCTCACAGAGACACAAAGTGTCTGACAGATTCACTCACAACGTATGCCCGGTATTTTACTGTTTGCCCTTGACTGATGCTTGCGGATCCAAATCCCGCCCGCGGAATGACGTTACACGGCTGAGAGGAGGACAAAAACTCGACTTCAGGACTCGTCTTTGGCCTTTTCTCACTGTCACTGCTAATCAGTTGAATCAGAAAGCATGTTGACGTTCTCAAAATGCCATTCGCCACAGAGCACTTCAGTATAACGTTAAATAAGTACCACAGAGCCTTCTGCGGTATAACGTTACCGTCTAGCCCACAATAAGCTTCTTCTCCACCGAGGAGTCAGGGGTAAAATATTATCTGCACATCAGCATTACTTATTAATTTGACCATTTATTCTTGGGCCACAACTCCAATATAACATGTCACCTGTTTTCGAAAAAAGCAAATTGCCTGGGAAGTGTATTGAATTACACGTTCCCCCTATTTACCGGAAAAACAGGTCTTGTAGAGATAACAAGAAAGGCGATATTTACTGTAGCCTACAGCCCTGTGATGTCTTGCGTTACTTTGCCAGATAGGTCAAGTCTCAAGATCAGCTCGGGAGTGAGGAAAGCCACTATGATGTCTTTGTTGTACTCCTTTTTAGCGAAAAAGCCTTTTGTGTTTTAGACTTGGAGCCTTAATAACGTCTCCTTATAATCGAATATGCCATACTTGTATGACTGAAGAAGGCGTAGCGGCTTTATTCATTCCTTTCTCGACAGCCTGCTTGTTTTCTGCTAACATTATGTGGTTATTAAAGTTGCAAACAATACAGCATGTTGTGAATCAACAGACGGATGCGAGATGCTAAAACAGGTGCATGCAAAGTCTCCTAAAGAGGCTAGCGGCACACCTGTTTAAATGCTCCAAATAGTGTAATTGATGTATGCTCACCCAGCGAATAAGTCTGAACTGACATACAGGCAGTGGCGCTCATTTATAACTTTAATAAGGCAGAAATGCATTACACAGTTTCTTCTTGCTCCATCCCCACTAGGCAAGTATTGATGTATTCAAAGAGGACGCTGCCCCCACTGGATGTTCCTTGTTTCTTTGTCTACCTAATGCAAGAATTGTTTTTACTTGTACTTTCTACAGATGGTGATGGATACTGTTGGTGAGATGCATATTTATAGGTACCCGCAGACAATTCAATATTTGTTTCCTCATTAAAAAGTTTTTTTAAATAGTACTTTCAAATGTTTTAAATTATGTTTATTTGTGTGTATATAATTATGTGTATATTATTGTATATGTTAATTATCTAATGTCATATATATATACTGTATATAAATATACTGTATATAAATATTATGTGTTAATATTATATGTTAATATTTCATATATATTTTGAACTACTTGCAATAAATTAAGAAATTGTCTGTGTATATATATATATATATATATATATGTATGTATATGTGTGTGTGTATATATATATATATATATATATATATATATATTATAGAAAATTGTATTTGAAAAATAGTAGAAAGTAGTTCAAATTATATATAAAATATTAACATATAATATTTATATACAGTGTATATATATATATATATAAGCATATTATTTATTGTATTCATTATTTTTATATTTTATATAAGAAAGTTAAAATTCTGATTAATGTTCTATATATAATTTCTATAACTTAAGAAATGTGCGTGTGTGCGCATTAAGATGAATGAAATTGTGCTCCATTCTCATTTCCTTATTCTCATTCCCTTCAAATCCATTTGACATAATCTATCTGGTCATTAGTTGGTCAAGCATCATGTTCCAAAACACAGCTGCCATATTTTAATTCCAAATTACTTATTTAACTGATCACTGCTGAAATGGAGATTGTCGAAACACATTCCAGGTCAGCCATTTGAGATTGTTACCTAGCTGTGTTTTAATGTCTTGCCTTGACTGATGAGTAGGAAAAGCTCTTAGACGAGCCTCATCTCCAGCGCTCTGTTTATCAGACACATTGAGTGGAGAAAACACATGGCTCAGTGGCCATATGCTACATTACATCCATTATGGCGTCTGGATAGAATACTGATGTTGATTGAACTCGCACACACATGCACACACACGCGCCAATAATTGTGTCTTATTGTCAGTCTCTACTTTATGATCTCATTCCAATACTGCTGATGAAACAGTTCAATTAGTTTTTGTCAGTTCATTTAAAGCTGAGTAACATTTTATTGTCAAATACGTTCTGCTCTCTGAGTAGGAGAGACAAAGCCCTGGCAAACATCACCAGATGGATTCGGGTGGCAAAAGGATTTCAGGGGTATGACGATTCAAAATGTATTACCGTGACAAAACAAGGCAGAATCCGACTCCAAAACGCCTGATAAACCTGGAATAGAGGTGAGAGGTCAAAGGTCAGAGATTATTCTCATATTTTACAAGGAAGTTGGTAAGACAAGACACACTTTAGTAAGATAAAAGGGAATGCATCTGTGTTTATTGTTAACAGAGTTTTGATTGTTTCACCAGCTCTCAGTGTTGATTTTAGCTGCTAGATGAGCACAACTAAACTTAATGGCAGTGAGAAAGTAGAAAGAATCTATTATTTTTCCAACTAGATAATTGGAAACCGTGTAGTTATGTCTTGGAGCCAGCGAAAATGGCCAGATTCCATTTTGCCGTCACACTCCAATCACTGACATCCTTAGGCTAATGTGGAGAAGTGCCGTGGTGGATTTAACCACTTTCTGTCTTATAAAAAGCATTACGGTTGGAAAGTTGATTATTAAGACTAGATTTTCACTTTCTCCTGAGAAAATGCAAGAGGTACTTACCCATGCAAAACTATAGGGTGTGCGGTTGCTTTGATTGGTTTTTAGCATATTGCTAATTGATTGATTACAGTCCCAAATATGAATATAGATATTCTGGTCTATAGATAACATGAATTGCTTGCTATAATTCTATGGTATTTTTTCCAGTTTATATATGAATGAGTCATTGAATCTTTGATAACGAACTGATTCGTTAAAAGAACATGATTAGTCATTAACCTTTTAAACGTTATGCTCTCTGCATGACTTCAGCAATATTTAGCACCATAAGCGTTTTCATTACAAATGGCATCTTGAGTGAAATGAACATCCTCTTTTGTTTAGTCACAGGCTATTGTTCACGGAAACATATATCCCTGATTCATTTATTTTGTTCAGGAATGAGAAGAATCATTCAGACATGTCTCATTCTTACATAATGCTTAACTCTTTCCCCGCCATTGATGGAATTGGCTGTCATTTGGGACAACGCTTCCCTGCCATTGACGTAATTTTCCGGCAATCCACGTTTTCACTGTTATACGGTAGGGGGCGCTATGACACATGGAAGGGGTTGGAAGCAAGATTTTTGAAAGGGGGGTGTTCAGGTGTTCATGGGGGGCGTTCACAAGTTTACACCAAAGATCCAGTCAAGACATTTTTAGGCATTTTACATTTTTAGGCATTAACTAATGCCAATATCTAATGCTAAAATGTTTTCTTTGTTCACCAAGTAATTTACTGGTAAGACATTATTGTTAACTCGCAGGACTGTGAGGAGAAAATGACAATTTGATGGATAATTTAAATATACTCTGTAATCACATTTTGGTAATATATTAATTCCGCCGTGACATCTGAACGTGAAGCGCTGCTTGGATAGTTTCAAGATAGTTAAAAATAATTAATAATGCAATAATAATTTAATTGTTCATATGTGTTTATTCTTGTTAGAAGATTTTTTTTTTTTTTTTTTACTGATTATGAACACAAATTGATCATGACAAACCAAATTAATTGTAATTGTATTAATTATACCATTAATGAAAACAAGCTGATACCAAGGTATTTTAGGCCTACAATTCTAACATAATTTTTCATGGAGAATCATGATTGTTTTTTTGTTTTTTTCTGAAAGTAAGGTTAATGTGTGCGGCTTCTTGCAATAGTCTTCTAAATGCGTGATAAAACCTAAGGGCAAACATTACCACTTAATGACCGTATAGCCTACGGTAGTTTTTACTGTCCAATGACAGCCCATCTTATATCTACTTTGAGTGGCATGGGAGAGAGTCGGAAGTTCATTTGTTGCCCCTACGAGTTTAAAATAGCATATTTTAACAAGATTTTCAAATGGATAAAGAAAAAAAAACTGCCAAAATGTTTTTAAATGTTGTCTTTATTAAACTATGTTTTAAACATGTGAATAAACAGTCTCATATGTCTATTTATTTTAATATAGGCCTACTATTTATTCATTTATTGTTCTGTTGTATTTAACATTTTTACATTTAACATGAATAATCAAACATTTAACATAAAGCAAGAATTGCATAATTTTAAATGTCTACTCATTTGTCCATTTTAAAATTATTAATTTACATTTTTATGTTTTCATTAAATTGATATATCTTATTCTTTCGGTTTATAAGGTGTCACAACAAATCCTGCATTCCTAGTCTTCCATACATAATAGCCTCAGTTCAAAATCACGGTCCACAAACATTTAAAAAAAAGATTTGTCCACTTTTGCGTGGGCAAGTACACTATCATAAAAACAATTGAGCAAAATGGCACCGCCGAACAAGAAAAATCATGTCATGGAGAGTGCAGTTCAGGGTTGCATAGCAACGACAGACGCTACAGGAGCACAAGAAAGTGACGCGGCCCAATATAAACACTTATAGGTGTACCATAGTGATTCAGGATAAGACAAAGGTAAGGGACCTAGATAATGGATAGGGGGCGCTGGCCCAAAAAAGTTTGAGAACCACTGTTCTAATGGATACAGAATCTCCTGATCAAAACATAGGCGAAGAAGAAGCAGAAACAAGCGATAAAGGCATTGCTTATGCATGTGTAAAGTAATGCGATCATCAAACAATAAACAGCAAATACCTCGTCCTGGGTCGACATTTCATTCGGTAACATTAGGCAGTTTTGATTTATATGCCGTTTAATTTTGATGATCGCGTTATTTTAAATGCATCTGTTTACATATGCTATAGCTTGTTTCTGCTTCTTCTTTACATATCTTTTGATCAGGAGATTCTGTACTCTTTCAGAAAAATCAAATCCCCTACCGTACAACAGTCAAAACACAGAAAGCCGGAAAATTCTGTCAGTGGTGGGGAAAGAGTTAAGAGCAATGTTTTGATAAGTATAAGATATAATTTATAGACCTTGCATATTCAAATGAGATAGGAGAAAGCATTTAAACCCAGAAACCATTATGCTCATCTGAGATTCTGGCTCAATCTTAAGTTTATCAAGCGACGAGAATACTTTTTGTGCGCAAAAACAAACAAAAATAACGACTTTATTTCAACTATTCATTTCCTTCTCTGTGGGCCTCTAGTCAGTTAACGTAGTGTGATTGCGTAGAGCTACGTCATACGTAGGCTCACTATTGGCCGACGCTGGTCATGTGTGTGATGCGTGTGACGTACAACAACAGAAGCTTACGCTATTACACTAGTGAACTGACTCGAGGCCCACAGAGAAGGAAATGAGTAGTTGAAATAAAGTCGTTATTTTTGTTTTTTTTCCGCACAAAAAGTATTCTTGTCGCTTAATAAACTTAAGATTGAGCCACTGTAGTCACTTGGACTATTTTAACGATGTCTTTAATAACTTTGGGGATATTCAAATTAATTAACCAATCATACCATTGATCAGCTCTACCAAACTTGGATGTCTTTTTTCCAGTAATAAACAAACATTAAGTTGTTTTGATTGATACTGTGAAGCAGCTTTGATACAATCTGTATTGTGAAAAGCGCTATATAAATATATTTGACTTGACTTGACTTGACTTGACTTTTCGGGGAACAAGTTTCAATCCCTTAAAGGAGAACTCCGGGCAATTTTTAAGTTAATCTTGATCGTTAGACCTTTGTGAGTACTGACTATAGAAAAAAAAAAACTGGATTGGTGCTTGCTACGCGGAGTTGCGACCGCGAATGCCCAGAGCTCCCACCCAGCAAAAACGGCAGCTATGGGGGCATCGACATAAAGAGCGTTTTTGAGCCTCTTAACAGACACAAAATGCAATTAAAATGTCTGTCCAACATGAACAGGGACCCTACATGTGAACAAGATGCGTTTAGCAACTTAGCCATTGTTTCAACTCACCTAAATAGTCTTTTAGACGGCAAGCTGTAGTCTCGCGCTGAAGTCCCGTGCTGTAGCCGGAAAAGGTAAACAATGTCCAGGTGGGAGGAGCGTTGATCATGTGCGACGAGTTATGATAAGAGTTGCTTACAAGTGAAGAAGAAATGGTTTGTGTTTGTGCCTTTCCGAATTGTGGCAACAGAATGCGAAAATATAAGAGCTTAAATTTTCATCGTGTTCCTTTACATGACCTCGAGATTCTGCAGTTGTAGCTAGTTGTACTTCAACTTGATGTGCAAACTCCCGTAGAAGTACTACGCGCTAAAGATTACCGCATTTGCAGCAAACACTTTGACAAGGATGACTACACACACTCAACACAGCGGGGCCGTTTGAAGAAAAATGCCATTCCATGTACGAAGACGGGTGCAATCTTCCTCGGTAGGCATTGGGTCACAACACCCACACAAACACCATCAGTTGCACGAAATTCGTGTCGTTGAAGCATTTGCTTCTTCTGCCGGTTGCTCCGCGGTCTGTCTCCTTCTTTCCAACTCTTTTGAGGCTATCTCTTCGTCAGTATACTCGTGTTTGAATAAATAAGGACGACCATCAAACTCAAACGCCTCTTCCATGTGTTCAAAATCTTCTAAATTCTCCATAGTTACGTTACTACTTGTTTCTTCACTTGTAAGCAACTCTGATCATAACACGTCGCACATGATCAACGCTCCTCCCACCTGGACATTGTTTACCTTTTCCAGCTACAGCACGGGACTACAGCTTGCCGTCTAAAAGACTATTTAGGTGAGTTGAAACAATGGCTAAGTTGCTAAACGCATCTTGTTCACATGTAGGGTCCCTGTTCATGTTGGACAGACATTTTAATTGCATTTTGTGTCTGTTAAGAGGCTCAAAAACGCACTTTATGTCGATGCCCCCATAGCTGCCGTTTTTGCTGGGTGGGAGCTCTGGGCATTCGCGGTCGCAGCTCCGCGTAGCAAGCACCAATCCGGTTTGTTTTTTTTTCTATAGTCAGTACTCACAAAGGTCTAACGATCAAGATTAACTTAAAAATTGCCCGGAGTTCTCCTTTAAGAAGCCTATGGAGGAGTGATCCAGCTCTCAGATTTAATCAAAAATATCTTAATTCGTGTTCCGAAGATGAACGAAGGTCTTACGGGGTTGGAACAACATGAGGGTGAGTAATTACTGACAGAATTTTCATTTTTGGGTGAACTATCCCTTTAAGTCTCCTAAGAATCATATAGTTGAACTCAAATGATTCTTGATAATGAATGCAAAACCTTTATTTTTATGGTCTTCTAACATAAGGTTCCTTTCTATTGAATGCAGTATCTTATCTGTAACGCAATGGAAAACTGAAAAAAAGATACCTAACATAACTATGTGTGGCTGTTTGTTCTTTTTCCGTGTTTTCTTTTCTCGTCATGCACTGAGTGAGGTCACTTTGACACCGGTTATCTCTCACCCCTCCCTCTGAAACCCTGATCGTTTTGTGAAACTGTTAGACGACGATTCGTTTAAAGACTCCAAATGACCCTGTGTGTCTCCATGAGACTCATTCCTTCTCTCCTTCTGTCTCCCTCCCCTGGCCCCTGACAACTCTGATGGCCGATACTTACACACACACACGCACACAGTGGATGGCTCGGATGGGTTTTCTGCTGGCGTAATGCGCTTTGTTGTGTAAAGGTATCAATCAGAGCAGCGCAGATTATTAGAGTGTCTGAAAGAGATCAAACAATGTTGCCGTCTGAGCCCCCCATCCCCCCCCCCTGTGCGTCTGATTTACCGAGCGTCTGATAAAGTACTCCAGCTCTCTGTCAGGGCCCAACATGACGGCCGGCCGCACTCGCCGGATAAATTATTGCGCAGCAAAGCCATAATGTCTCTCCGCCTAGCAACTATAACGGCTCGCCGGCACCCGAGGAACACTGCCTGCCATAATGGCGTTGAGTCCAGGGTCAACATTTACTGTAACTAAGGGGTTGAAACACACTCCCACCCATCTCATCTCCACTCCTAATTTTTAGGTGCTCGGCCGTGCGACCCGTTTTAACCTCACGGAATGGCTCTAACAATTTGCATATCAGTTGTAGGTCCACGGAACGTCCTGTAAATGATCTGAACGTCTATTCAACGTCCTCATCTGATTAATTAGTTCACTATTACTGTTGCTCATGCTCAGGGTTAGTGATTTGAACGAACCCCTAACCCCAAGTATGAAACCCCACATGAATCGTCCGTTTGAATGAGAGCTCAAATTATGCGGCCTATTGTTGTTGTTATATTTCTAAGCACTTGGACTTTTGGCAGATACAAAAAAACATACGAAAAATGTCATCAATTTTGGCAATGTTTACATGTAACCAAATAATCCATTAGTAATCGGATTGATGGCTCAATCGGACTGAAAAGCCTTCATGTAAACATCTTAATCAATCCGAATGAAATTTCGATCGGATTGAAAGGGGTGGTTTATTCCTTTTCTAATCCAATCGAGAGAACGTAAACACTTGATCAGATCGAAAACCGAAACTGAGAGGACTGCGCATGTGCAATGACGCTGAAATAGAGCTATCACCCAGCGTCTGTGAAGTGGAGCTGGACAACGTCCCACCAGTCCTTGTTTCGGATTCTCATCTGGGATGGGCATTTACTGGTTGATAAATATAAGCAGCACAGCACAACGGTTCATATGCTCATTGTCTCCAAATTATGACCAGAAATGGATAAATATTAAGTCTGCTGTTTAAAACAGATAAAGAACAAATGTAGGAGAATGGTTATTATGCGCAAACAGCAGGAAAATGTATATTCGTGCAGTGTGCGCATGTCAAAAAATCTATTCCGATTTGAAGCTTGTGACATATAAACGCGCACATTAACTCGATCACATGTTTAGCGTTCATGTGAATTCAGTCCGATTGAAACAAAAGTTGTGCATGTAAACGTATCCACTGAATGGGGTCCCACACATACAGTATACTAGACTAGAATATCATAAGGAGCTTTCGCACCGGAGGAACCTTTTCATAGTTCCTATAACTAAGGGTGGAAATACACGCTTTTTGGCATGTTCGGACCTCAGGAACAGGGAAAAAATTTAGTTCTTGTAACACTTTTTGGGGGAACTAAATTATGGCGCTTTTCCACTACAAAGTACCAGCTCAACTCGACTCGCCTTTGTTTGGTTTTACACTGTGTAAAAGTTGTACCTGTACCTGCTTTCGGGTACTTTTTTTCGTATCACCTCCGGCGAGGTTTTAAGTGGGCTGAGGCGAGCTAAGGCGATACTAAGGCGTCACTATTCATCGCGTCATCATTGCACGCGCCAGACGGAGCTATTTTTTTCAGCAGTGTTTCGTTTTGCTGCCCTCAGCCTCTCCTGAAACAACGTTTGTCTTCTTCCTGTGACAAATAGCCACATCCCGAGGATCAAAAACAGCATACACTCGATTTCCTCCATTGTCCTGTGTGTGTGTCGGTAGCGGGTGTGTGTCGCGTAGTTCCTGTGGCGTCGCTATGACGACCAGGTACTATTGTGGAGGTACTATCTGTAATGGAAAACGGAGTGAAAAGCGAGGCGAGCCAAGTTGAGTCGAGTCGAGTTGAGCTGATACTGGTAATGGGAAAGCGCCATTAGCTCCTATTTCAGAATAGGATATAGGAACTACCAGTGACGTAAGTGTATGTTAATTTGCCGAACACATGCGAAACTCTGGCACCCAGCATTTTTAAAAAGCCGTGTAAACACACAGTTTATAGCCTATATTTACTTCACGAACATGGAAAACGGCGATAGATGGACCAGTCGATAGATGGACCAGTACGACAAGTCTAGGCACTTCTCAACCTTTGCACTAAGGAGGGAATCCAATGCGCCTTTGAAGGGACCAAGCGAAACATGATTATGTATGTAGCGACATTGGGCATCAACCACAGGGCAAACGCTATAATACTTTTTCATATACCGTTTACTTTCTTTATTCAACGGTTAATAACATAGGACTGTTAAACTAATGGCGCTTTTCCACTGGAAGGTACGGCTCGGTACGGCTCAGTACGGTTCGGCTCGGTGCGGCACGGTTCGGCTCGCTTCGCTTCTCCACTGCGTGGTACGACTCAGCTCTGCACGGCACGGCTCGGTTCGCTTTAGCTCAGTTGCTTTTCCACTGCAGTTAGTACCGCTTCAAAGTGGGTGGGATTATGACTGATATGACTGACCGTTATAGTTTATCCGCTCCTCGGCAACCAACAAGAGGAACGTCTTCTCGTCCACTGACCACGATTCAGCCATTTCTTTTTTGGAAGTTTTTTTTCTTCAAGCAAGTCAAGCAAGTAGTTTTAAAACAGGTGCTACAGCGGTGGCTGTTACTGGCTATTTATATCTAGCGGGTTTGATGTCTCGCAAATACAATGACGCTGGTAGTGACGATTCCTTCTGTCGGATCAATCAGTGATCTACAGTGCTTCCACGTCACATTTTAGTATCGGTACTATTGTGGAGGTACTATCTGTAATGGAAAACGGAGTGAAAAGCGAGGCGAGCCAAGTTGAGTCGAGTCGTGTTGAGCTGATACTGGTAATGGGAAAGCGCCATTAGCTCCTATTTCAGAATAGGATATAGGAACTACCAGTGACGTAAGTGTATGTTAATTTGCCGAACACATGCGAAACTCTGGCACCCAGCATTTTTAAAAAGCCGTGTAAACACACAGTTTATAGCCTATATTTACTTCACGAACATGGAAAACGGCGATAGATGGACCAGTCGATAGATGGACCAGTACGACAAGTCTAGGCACTTCTCAACCTTTGCACTAAGGAGGGAATCCAATGCGCCTTTGAAGGGACCAAGCGAAACATGATTATGTATGTAGCGACATTGGGCATCAACCACAGGGCAAACGCTATAATACTTTTTCATATACCGTTTACTTTCTTTATTCAACGGTTAATAACATAGGACTGTTAAACTAATGGCGCTTTTCCACTGGAAGGTACGGCTCGGTACGGCTCAGTACGGTTCGGCTCGGCGCGGCACGGTTCGGCTCGCTTCGCTTCTCCACTGCGTGGTACGACTCAGCTCTGCACGGCACGGCTCGGTTCGCTTTAGCTCAGTTGCTTTTCCACTGCAGTTAGTACCGCTTCAAAGTGGGTGGGATTATGACTGATATGACTGACCGTTATAGTTTATCCGCTCCTCGGCAACCAACAAGAGGAACGTCTTCTCGTCCACTGACCACGATTCAGCCATTTCTTTTTTGGAAGTTTTTTTTCTTCAAGCAAGTCAAGCAAGTAGTTTTAAAACAGGTGCTACAGCGGTGGCTGTTACTGGCTATTTATATCTAGCGGGTTTGATGTCTCGCAAATACAATGACGCTGGTAGTGACGATTCCTTCTGTCGGATCAATCAGTGATCTACAGTGCTTCCACGTCACATTTTAGTATCGGTACGGTACGCTTTTAAAGCGAGCCGAAGCGAGCCGTACCGTACCGTACCATGCAGTGGAAAAGCGCCACAAGTGAGCCGTGCCGAGCCGAGCCGTACCGTACCATGCAGTGGAAAAGCGCCAAAGCGTGCCGTACCGAACCGTACCGTACCATGCAGTGGAAAAGCGCCATAATGAAGAAGGAGAATGGTAGCGCTGTGTGCTCAGGCTAAGTTCTCAGCACCGTCAAAATAAAAGTCTGCCATGCTGTCAAAATTAAAGTCCCTCACAACAACCAGAGCGGCTGGGCGTAACTGACGGTTTACGTCACTTCAAAGTTCCAACTGGCTGAAACTGAATGAAATGAGAAAAATGTTTCTAGGGAAACATTTAGTTCTTGGGGTACTGCCCTGGTGGATAGTCCCTATAACCCGGGTCCTATAGCCCCTATAGAGACTTAACCAATTCCCCTGTAATTCCCTTTCAGTATGTTAGCTATCACAGAGAACAACTTAGTAACCACCTAGCAACCACTAGGACCACCCCAGCAACTGCCTATAGCTACAACTTGGCAGCCACCTCTAGGGCCCTATGAAATCCATTTTATTTATTTAGTTTTGAAAATTTTTCTGGAATCCATTTTTTCCCCCCATATGAATTATTCTAGATTTCATTTTATGGTTAATATAAAGTTTGGTCATTAAAAAGCATGTCTAATTCATTGAAATCATGAAACTTACCCAATTTAGCAACAATTTATTAAACGTTTAACAATTACATTTAGTGAGACGGCAGATGCTGAAAACACCACGAGCGTCACATGTGCTTGAATGTGTGTAGCATATAGCAGTCGTTTTGCACTTTTAATATTCACAGACACCAGTCAACCAATTGTATAGCCCTACTTTTGATTAATTAATCCTAAATGTGCCAAATTCCGTGACATTCTGAGCTAGGCCTAATATTCCATTTTTTATGACTCAATTCCGTGATTCTATCCGCATTTGCGGAATTTATACCCTTATGCACAGAGAACCAAGCGCGCAGCCATCTTTAGAATTTTGTCTTTAAACTTCCATCTTTGCGGTATTTGGATTGTAAATGGTTGGTAATGATTGGTATTTGCGGTAAATTGATTTAGTCATTGTAGAGTTGAATTGTAGAATTTTCATGAGCATTGTAATGTTTGAAGTGAATGTCATAAAAAAAGTCAGTAGACCCGGAAAATTTTAAAACGAGCGGTTCGTTCATAAACCCGTAAGATCTTACCTTCATGCTGTGGAAATAAAAACCGGAAGACAGAACTCAACGAGTGCAGCGCTGAAAGGGGGCGGGGCTACATAAGGTCTAAAAGGCCCTAAACTTCAAAAAGTAGTTTGCATAAAATAGTTGTATTTTTATGTATATAATATAGTTACATAAAATATATACTCTTGTTGTTCAGTTTCACCACCAAAGAGATTTGTTTGTGCATTCGTTTGACCAGAGATGTCTTTATGATGTCTATTTGTTTCTGGCCTGCTGTCGACGCAATACACAGTTCTTTCCAGAAAAGTCTACCTAGCCTTATTAAATAGCACTTTAACTGTGATTCATTTAAAGCTTCCTTTTAAAATGATGAGGACTATGCAAGTCTTTTGTTTAAGTTTTGCTTAAAAAGCACATGCATGATTTTCTGATGATCAATGGGTTTGGCGGGTCAGCAGAATAAAGAATAAGAAAATTTAGAGAGTGGAAGAATGGTATGTATGTGCGCTTTCATTCAGTATTTCTTTTGTTGCGAAATAAACTAAGCTGATTTCTCATATATTCAAGGCTTCAATCTGTGTTGACTGAGATTGAGAAAGCATCTCTGCAAGTTTTTAATGACAGCAAAAACTTAAGTCATAGTTATTAGAAAACTAAGGCATAGCATCAGTAATACTATTGCATACTAAAGCAACCTGAGCCATATTTAGGGACAAGAATTTCATAGAAAATTGGGAACCAATTTTTTATTAAATGTTTTTAAACATTCATCATGGCGTCTACTTTGGCATGTGTAAAAACCTAGTATCATAAAATAGTTTCAAGCACTTTGAGGACATACTTTCAGAATAAGTGAACTGATATGAGAGTGCTTGACTTATTCATTTTGCTCCAGAGCCTTATGTCACTGCCACGTTACAATTGCATTGTAAAAATCTCCCCGCGGGACGTTAATTGAGCATAAAGCATATTCAAGTTAGCTGACATCAAAGCAACTAGCCCGCACTCAGAGATAAAATGAGCTGTCGATCAGCAGAGCGGGATTTTGTCCATTTTCAGCGTTTTTGGGCCTTGCATTGTTTCTGGTCAATTGGTAATTGTAAGATATCAGAAACTGCCTTTTGCCTATAGAAAGGCCCTTAAACCTTTCAAATTAAATTGACTTTTTAGCTACTGCAATATAACAGCTGACCTATATATACCATCATATGAAAAGGAAATGGAAGGTCCATTTATCCCGACGTTTCATGCTAAAGCACACAGATCAACCATCACTGAAATCCAAGAGAAAAAAGAATGAGAAAACAAGAAGAAAGAAATAGAAATGTAATTTTCACAGTGAAAGTCTTCTGGGACTGGGACAAGAAATTGCGAGATAAATAAGAAAGTGAATCTCACTCGTATATGAAACATAACTATTTGATGTTCTTCTCTAGTTTTTTTTTTTTTTTTTTTTACTTTCAAATCCATTTTACATTTTAAGTGTGGGGTCACGAAATTCACTCTCGGTCCGAGCCATCACGGGAAAGACACGACTGCAAAGAAAAGAAAGTGGCATGCAGCTAAAAGATAGATGCTGTTAATCGGCACTGATGAATATTTAACTTGTGTTTTATCCATTAGAGCTTTTTTCATGAAAAAAAGAGTATTATACAACACATGCTGCCGTGAGAGCAAGGTTGGTGGACCGTGTAATGTAGGAGTTTCAACTATATTCTCCTTCTATCCCGTTTCCTCCAGGACAGTACTTGTGATGGATCCGGTGCTCAGGCCTGTGTTTCCCCTGATTTAAGAGCCAAATGATGAAGTAACTACACGTCCAAAAACAAACAATTGCAATTACATCTGGATCCACTAGTGAAAGAAACTTCACCTTTAAAGGAATAGTTCACACAAAAATGAAAATTCTGTCAGTAATTACTTACCCTCATATTGTTCCAACCCCGTAAGACAAATTAAGATATTTTTGATTAAATCTGAGAGCTGGATCACTCCTCCATAGGCCTCTTAAGGGATTGAAACTTGTTTCCCGAAAAGTTATTAAAGACATCGTTAAAATAGTCCAAGTGACTACAGTGGCTCAATCTTAAGTTTATCAAACGACGAGAATCACACACATGACCAGCGTCGGCCAATAGTGAGCCTACGTGTGACGTAGCACTACGCTATCACACTACGTGAACTGACTCGAGGCCCACAGAGAAGGAAATGAATAGTTGAAATAAAGTCATTATTTTTGTTTGTTTTTGCGCACAAAAAGTGTTCTTGTCACTTGATAAACTTAAGATTGAGCCACTGTAGTCACTTGGACTATTTTAACGATGTCTTTAATAACTTTTCGGTGCTGGCAAAATTCAATCCCTTAGAAGCCTATGGAGGAGTGATCCAGCTCTCAGATTTCATCAAAAATATCTTAATTCGTGTTCTGAAGGTGAACGAAGGTCTTACGGGGTTGGAACAACATGAGGGTGAGTAAATACTGACAGAATTTTCATTTTTGGGTGAACTATCCCTTTAAAGTCACCATGAAATCAAATTGGGCAATTTTTTGGGGGGGCATCAAAAAAACAAGTTACCTTTCACTCCCATTATTAAGCTTGGAAGAGCCAGGATATTTTTTAATATAACTGATTGTGTTTGGCTGATAGAAGAAAGCCATGTACACCTAGGATGGCTTGAGGGCGAGTAAATTATTTTTGGGTGAACTAACCCTTTAAACATTAAAGTATTATGTAATCGTTTCTCTTTACATAGAACCTTTTTAGCATAAAGGGTTCATTAAAAGTGAGTCTAGAACCCCATTGATCCACTTTTTTCTTTGAGAGTGATCTAGTTTTCTGCTTGAGTTGTTGTTGTTGTTCTGAAAACATTATCCTGCCTTCCAGACTTTACATTAGTAGTCCCTGCCTTGAAACTAGCCGATTTAAAAGCCATGCTTTTCCATCCCAGAACCTCCTTTTCTTTGAGGGAAATGCGGAATGATAATCTGTAGAAAAGCAGCCTTTCACCCAGTACTTTCTCTTCTTACTTATCTCTCTTCGAGCAGCGCCATCTCTATTGTAATGATGCAGCTCGTAACAGCCCTTGGACTGACCTTTCTTTAATTAACTGCATCTTGATGAGCGGATCTACATAGAATGTGAAGGTTAATTAATGAAGTATCACTGCTAGTCTTAAAACCATCACCTAATGGATGACAGCTGGGCCCACCACTCTGGATTTTACCAGCCAACTCATTAGCAACTCCGGCCCGATTGACGGCTCTTCCTTTGGTCTGCGGACCATGAGCAAATTGTATTAAAAAAAAAAAGAACAGGGGTCCCTGATTCCCTCTCGTTTCAAAGGAAATGTGATCGCTCCTCAGCGGATTCAGACGCGATAGTCCGTTTTGTGAAAGTGGGAGCCAAAGGGCCGCGCTTGCGTTCCTGACACAGAATGCACGATTCGGATCAGACTCTATAAAAAATGCAGATGAAAGCAATATAATATCTCCATAAAGATTCAGGAGTGTGTAATCTGTTTCCTGCAGTCTGATCTGTGACGGATGGTGATGGATAACTCCGGGTCGTAATAGCGTGCTGCTTCATCTTGATAAGACGCCGCTTTTGGGCTTCTTTTATTTCCGGATGCATTGCAACCCGCTTATCGTTGCGATTAGAAGACATCAGATACACATTAGCAAATGGAACATAGTGTAAAAAGTGTTTTATTACTGGAGGGGACAGACTGAAGGAGGGAAGATATGATTACTGGGCTGGTAGAGTTTCTAATACTTGGGAAGGAAAATTTGATAAAGCACACGAAAACTAACTTCACTTACTATGAGTGCATGGTCGGCTTTTAGCCACTGATTTAGCAGTTTGTGACACAAAACATCACAAATCTGGAAAAAAACTTCCATTTCCATTATTTTAGATGATTTTTTTTATTTCTGGGTGATCTGAAAAACCTGATTTGTAAGACTAAAATCAGTAAGACGTGTAAACATTCTTGCATAGCTTTTATTTAAGAAATCTGAAACAGTGGTAACTGCCAAATGTAATTCATTTCATGCCATAAATCACCTCGTATCTGCCAAAAAAAAAAAGATTGTGCCATTGTGATCTTCTGTGATTTGTGAGCTCTGTGTTTTTATTATTTGAGCTCATTATAATGATATACTATCCATAGGACATTCAAAAAGCCTTAAAGGGAAAAATGTCCAAATAAAGATACACAATTAAGCCTTATTGTGACAGCATGTTGAAATACTAGCCATCCATGAATTCCCAGAGTAAAGCATTGATACTGTTAAACTAGAACTCAAGGATGAACAAAGAACTGTTATAAGAAGCACATATACGTTATTAACACAAAATGTTGACACAATTCGAACACTGCCTTTAAGGTTCTCGGAGTTGAACTACAGTTCTTTGTGGCCTTGAACACACACACACACATAAACACACACACTTCTGTGTACTGGCAGTCCCGTTTCGCTGATCCTCCTCGGTAGGCACACACACACACACACACACACACACACACACACACACACACACACACACACACACACACACACACACACACACACACACACACACACACACACACACACACACACACACACACACACACACACACACACACACACACACACACACACACACACACACACACACACACACACACACTCACACACACTCACAACTAACCATTACTGTACATCTCTGGCCATACAGTATAAGGCATTTCTTAGAATTGTCATGAGATATCTATCTATTATTTAAAGTTAGTTTTTACATATTAGAATATACTTGATGTAATATTAATATATACTAGTCAGGTCAAGTAAAAGCGCTTCAAATACAAATAGTTTCAAATCAGCTTTACAGTGATAACAGGAAAAATTATGTATTCAGCTGAAGTCAGTTCAGTGTTGATTCAGATCCGTATGTTTTTATATTAAAATATATATTTCAAATGTTTATATAGGTAATTTGATGTTT
>JAPDVR010000021.1:9475333-9622833 GCA_026230005.1 Gila orcuttii | reverse complement strand
CTGAAATCAGTGTGAACATGCTAGGTAAACTAAATAAAAATGTAAAGGAGTGTTTTATAACAAAATTAATGATCTGGTTTTATGCAAGTAAATAAAAGAAAATAAAAAAAACAGTTGATTGTCCATGTGCTTTATCGTCCAGCAGGCAAAAATCATCCAATCACTTTGAAAAACAATGGAACTAAGAGATGAATTTCAGGATGTGGTTTTGATGGTCTAATTTTTTTGCTGCAATGACCTGAATCTATTATAGCCATAAAACACAGTAGAGTACACATCATCATTGAGTTAAATTCAAAGGGTTATAAATGAAAGAAATGTTTTCAAACATCTTATTAGATGTGAAGAGGCCATAGATCCACAGAACATGATTAAAAAGACGACAGATCCGCAGGCTCTCGCTGGAATCTGAGGAAACTTCTGCCCTGTAGCCTGTGATGCAGCCAGTAGATTTATGTCCTTTATTGTTTATTCGTGTGATTTTAAAGGCCTGATTTTGCCTGAAGTGACACACTTGTTTCATTTCTTTTGCTCTCTGGTTCTCCATTCTTCAGTTATCATGTGCATCATTTGCTCCAGATGATCCACATTACATACTGGACCTTCCTGTGCTAGGAGATTTCTGGGTGTGTAGTAAATATGACCACATTCATGTATGGTATGTACTTCAAATCTTTTGTTGGTATTTTCCATTAATGCATTGATGTGTATTCAAGTGACTTGAGTTCAAGGTATACAGTTTTCCAGTTAATGCATTCCCTTTGAATCGAACCCATGACCTTGACGTTAATATCGCTGCGCTCTACTGTTATAGCTAATATACAAAATAATATGCTAAAATATCCAAAATTATATATCTATAATTAAATGTTATTATAAAAAAACATACTAATATAATATATTATATATTAATATATTATAAACAAGTATTGTAATAATTATTATTATTATTTATTACAAAATGTATGTATAAAATATACTATAAAGCATTATAATAATTCATTTATTATTATTATACATTTTGTGATAATATACTGATAATATTCATTTATTTAATATAATAAAACATTATTAGTTTTTTTTCCAAATTATGTATCATAATATACTGTAATATGAAATAATACAATAATAATAAAGCATTATATTTATTTTTATTATCATTATTGCAAATTATGTATAATATACTGTAATATAAAATAATAATAAAACATTACTTATTATAATTATTGCAAATTATGTATCATATTCCATATTCTGTAATAAAAAAAATAAATAAAATAATAATAGAGCTTTATAATAATTAATTGATTATTATTATTATTATTATTATTTTTTTTTTTTTTTTATTATTATGTTTATTTAAATATGATAACCCCTGTTTGAAAGTATGTGTAGTCAGTTTGATTAGCTATACAGTTTGGGGACAAAATTGTTCCTAAATCTGACGATCTTTCTTTTGGGGACAATCAGAGAAGAAATGATTCATAAATGAAATATTTTTTTATTATTATTCTAAAAGTGCAAAAAGTAACTTTAAAAACAGTAGAATCATATTCCGTGTGCATAAGTAAGTGTGTTTGTTCCATGAAGTTCACCGAGATCTGATGTTTTCCAGACATTGGCTTGTTTTATCTGATGTAATGATAACAGCCGTCGAACACGACTCGTACTCTACATGTGTGTATAATTTATCATGCAGCTCAAACCAAACATGGACCTTCACAACGTCTTTTCCTGTTCCTCCTCACGTCATAAACATATCACCCATTCATTTTTCTCCTCCTCTTTCCGTTCGGCCCAGTTTTGCTGATATTATTTTGCGAGACTGTTGATCTAACCTTAGGCTGAGTGAAACCTGGCGTGGCTCTTCACACCATTATGGCCCAGACAGAAACGTTTACTTTACAGGTGTCTCCATGTTCATCTTTCCTTTCATCTTCCAGAGTTTTGTGCTGACTCACGTTTGCATTCAATATTCATCCTGATCCTCTTTTATCTGGTGGAGGAGATGTTGAAACATGCTCCATCCCTGCCCCCATATTCCATAAACAACCAGGAAACAGGGCCATCTGACAAATAATGTAAACATGGCATAACATTTGTTTATGGGATGTTGAGAAATTATGGAGGCTGAGAATTACAAGAACTTAAATAGATTATCAGAAAATGGTCCCGTGGGGAATTCCACAGTTCTTGTGAAATATTTATTTAAAGCACGTTGATTAAATCAGTATTATCGTCTGTTGTAATTTTGCTAATGCGTGCAGAAGAAGTTGTCTGACATTGCTCAAGAATGATTTGCAGTAAATAAGCTCTTAAGGTTTTAAGGATGTCTCGTTAAATTTCTTTAAGTACCTTGTGACAAACCCAAAAAGGTTTATGAGTGATTAGACAAGTTCATCAGCATTCTTCACCGTCTGTTATCATTTACTCGCCCTCATGTCGTCCCAAAACTCGTGCACTATATTCACATGTCTCACTGCTGTACATTTATGGTCTTCTTTGCAGCTTGAGAGCCTTAAGTCACTATGCTTTTGTTTAATGGAAAAGTCTAGCGTTATTATTATTTTATAGAAAATTATGCATTATAATAATAATAATTTATCATTTTGTTTTAATTTATATTTTATTTTAATGATTTGATTTTTTATGATTATTGTTGTTTTTAATTCATTTTAAAACATAATTATTTATACATTTATTAATATTATTTATATATAAAAAAACTACATGTATAGCATTGGGGAAAGTTAATTTTAAAAGTAATGCGTTACGATATTGAGTTACTCCCTAAAAAGTAACTAATTGCGTTACTTACTTTTTATGTAAAGTAATGGGTTACGTTACTCACCTGGGTTGGCCTTGCTTGTTTGCTTTTCAATAACAAAAAAAAAGAATTTTTTGGCAAATCTTAAAGGACAAGTTCGGTATTTTACACTTAAAGCCCTGTTTTAAGATCGTTTCTGATGAAATCGAACGGTTAAGATCGAAATTTGGACAAATGCTGCTGTCCCGAGAATTTTAGGTTTTTGTGTTAGCACCCCCCCACCTCCACAATGGTTTCATAGGGGCACTGGAAGAATCATTCATAAAACGCTTTAAACTTTAGTTTACAAAGACGTGAAACTCACCGAGTGGTCTGGGGTGTTCACTGACATGCTCACACAAAAATCGCTGCAAAAGATGCTTTCCAACAGGTTTTATCGTCGTTTTTGTTCAACTCCATTGACTTGTATTGGATGTTCTGTGAGGTACAGTATTACTCCGCCGCCGGAGACGGAAATGGGGTTGTTTGTATCCTTTCTGTAGTCTTCCAGTCGCGGTATCGTAGGCTACGCTATCCAAACATTGGCAAAGGTGCATTATCGCCACCAACTGGGCTGGAGTGTCTATTATTCAAGCTCTCAACGGAAGAATGTCCATTGTGGAGGTGGGGGGGGGGGGGGGGTGTTAACACAGAAACCGAAAATTCTCGGGACAGCAGCATTTGTCCAAATTTCAATCTTAACCATTCTATTTCATCAGAAACAATCTTAAAACAGGGCTTTAAGTGTAAAATACCGAACTTGTCCTTTAAAGGGTAACTAAACACTAAAACACCTTTTTTTAGTTAATGATCTGTAAGAATGGAGCTTCATAATTGCTGTTCATTGATTTGAGTACATTTTTTGACATTTGAGTTTAAAGTGTTTTAATTCTACAATATAGGCTATGGTGTAAAAACGTCTGAGTGCTGCCCTCTTCAGGTTGAACGGTGGTTACTGCAGTTGGATTTTCCTATTGGAAGTTGTGGTATCCTCTGACCTCAGAGTGTACCAGTTAACCACGCCCTTGCCTACAGAGAGATGCGTCTCAGGTGCACGCCCCCCCCTCCACGCCCCCCCACTTTTCCAGCATTTTTCATATATTGTCAGTGGGTGGAGTCAGGCTCTGACCAGGGGTTTAGTTACCCTTTAAGGTGCTTTGACACCAAAAATGAAATGAATAAGCCTCAGGCTGAAGGAAATGCAAATTCCCAGCTGTACAGTAGAGGGCGCAGCTCAAACAACCCTTTCATCTGCTGCTGTTCTGGACCACAGAAGAATATGATGCAGGAGAAGAAAGTTCAATACTTTCATTTCAGAAATGAAAATGAAACACAAATGTGATGTTTATCTAAATCTGTTTAGCTGATTATGGATATAATTGGATCATTGAAAGTCAGTAGCAAAGAAATATTGTTTAATAAAGTGAGATTAAATACATAAAGTACATTTGTGCTATTTAACATTTAATTATTGCAGGTTTGTGTGATATTGTGAGTTTGAATTTCACTGTTTTTATTCATTTTGAGGAATATTGAATCAGTTTTTGTGTAAGTGAGTATTCATATTTAGTCCATCATGTTTACAAACAGCGATTTCACGATTCTGAACTCACGATTTCTCTCAAGGACAGGAGATCTGTCAGTCAACGCAGGGGAAACAGTAACTTGTGTTTCTTATTTGAAAAAGTAACTCATAAATTTTTATGCCAATCTAAAAGTAATGTTACTTTGCTAGTTACTAGCTTGCGTTACTTGTAATGCCTCAACATTTATTATAATGTAAACATTTAAAAAAAAATGTAAATATTTGATTTTAATATACGGTATATATTCATAAAATAAATATATCATGAAACATATATTTTAATGTGTGATATTAATTATAATTTATTTGTTTTTAATTAATCATTATTTTTATTATTGTTGGTTTTAAATCATTTTAACAAATTATAATTATTAATATGTACATTTATTAATATTATTTTTACAAAAACATATTATTATAATCAGTGGGGAAAGTTACTTTTAAAGTAATGCATTACTATATTGCGTTACTCCGAAAAAGTAACTAATTTCGCTACTTAGTTAAGTTTTATGAAAAGTAATGCGTTCCATTACTTTTGCGTTACTTTTTCTCACCTGGGCTGGGCTTGCTTGCTTATTTTTTTAATAACAACAAAAAAAGTTATATTTTTGGCAAATGTTAAGGCCTTTTCACACCAAAAGTGAAATGAATAAGCCTCAGGCTGAAGGAAATGCATATTTACGCGTGTACAGTAGAGGGCGCCGCTCAAACAAACCTTTCAGCCATTCTGGGTTAAAGAACAAAACTATACAGAAGGAAGTTCAACGCTCTTATTTCTAAATCTAATCTACAGTAATTTTTGCTTATTAGTATGGTTGAATTAGATAATTAAAGGTCAGCAGCAAAGACACTGGTTAATAAAGTGAGATTAAATACATAAAGTATATTTGTGTGTAAAAAAGTTAGTTATAAAAGTTTTGCATAGAATTCTGAAATTGCATTTCACTGTTTTTATTCATTTTGAGAAATACTGAATGTTTTTTGTGCAAGTGAGATGAGTAAATGCATGTTCACATTTAGTTGACAACTAAAATTGTAAAATTGTTGGGGTGGTGATGGCGCAGTGGATAAGACACATGCCTTTGGTGTGAGAGACCCGGGTTCGAATCCACTGTGAGACACCAATGTGTCCCTGAGCAAGACACTTAACCCCTAGTTGCTCCAGAGGCGTGCGACCTCTGACATATATAGCAATTGTAAGTCGCTTTGGAAAAAGCGTCAGCTAAATGAATAAATGTAAAATGTAAATGTAAAATAACCATCATGTTCACACAGCACACACACACACATACAGCGAACACAAAACCTCCTCACTTTATTTCTCTGGTCATGAGGACAGAAGAGTTGTCAGTCAATAAATGTGAAAAAAGTATAGCATTACTTCTTTGAAAAAGTAACTTAGATACGTTGTTGTAAATTGAAAAAGAAATGCGTTACTTTAACTGATCACTTGAAAAAGTAATCTGATTACATAAATCAAGTTACTTGTAATGAGTTACCCCAAACACTGATTATAATATATAAAAATATTTTACAATATATAAACAACATGAGGGCGAGTAAGATCTGCCATACCTAAACTCACACCTGACAGCATAATCCTCAACAGAGTATTAAAAGCACTATAATGTCATATACATATAATACATACATGTTTGATGTGGTAGAGCATTTTTTATTTACATATTACAACTAATAGTGTCAGTCCATTCATGACGGTGCCTTTCATTTCGTCTGTTTCACAATATGTGAAAAACCGAATCTGATCTGCCTTTGAATCACAGCATAAGGGAATAAAAATGGCATGTAAATTAATGATGAGTGGGATTACTCACACCCTTCACACCACAACCTGAGCAGAATGGCCTGAGGTGACTAAGAATTATATGTAAATATTTTATTGAATATAACTCAGAGAAATAAATGTGCTAGTCAGTATGTCCTCTGCTAACGGGGATGGATACATATATACTATCTGAATGATTTTGTTTTGTGAGACTCAGATCACCCTAATAATAATGAATAATATATTCGGCTTTGTCCACAGCAGTGAACGTGTTGTTTTTGTTGTTGTTTTTTTTTTTTTTTTTTGTAAATAAACTTGTGCACATTAGACATCCTGGACTTTTCTAATAGGCTATATAAAATGTTTAGGATTTGCCCAATGTGATATTAATCTTTGGCATAGTACTGAAATAGTATAAATTGATGAGGATTATAATAATAATTTAAAAATGTAATATGTTTGTACCAACTAATCTAACATCACTAATATATATACAGATAAATCAGAAATTTCATCACATAATATATATTACTTTATTATATATATATATATATATATATATATATATATATATATATATATATATATATATATATATATATATTATTATTATTATACTATATATATATATATATATATTAATAATTTGTATGAATAATGTTACAATTATTTTAAAACAATAAATACAGTAAGTAAACACAATTATAATGATTTATTATTATTATAAATTATTGGTTATTAAACAATTATAATAAATAAAATATAATAGCAAAATTATTTGTATATATATTATTTAGTACCAAAAGGCTGCTCGAGCGTATACCTGTAGTCTCACAGCTCATTCTCATTCAAGGCGAAGAATGGAGCGCGGACTCCCCCGTGTGTTCATTTCGTGTAACTGCAGTCAGAATCCGGCTAGACAGTCAACAATTAAAACTCTTAAGATGTCTTCTGACAGCCTGCAGCCATTAAGCAGCTGTCGAGCTCAGCTGGGTTCAGATGAAGTGACAGGGCCACTCATCTCCATACTTCCTCGTGGGGAATCGACACACACACACACACACACACACACACACACACACGCGCGCGCACACACACACACACACACACACACACACACACACACACAATCTTAATGCAAATCTCAATGCATGAGTTTAAAAACAAAGTTGCACAAAAAAATTGCTTGACTTAATACAGTCATATATATATAGTGCCTTTCGAACAAGACACATAGTTTGAAATATTACCCTCAAGCCCCCTTAAAACAGTATAATTTTACATGGAGTACAGATAGATGACATGAAGCTCTGTGCCAAAACTGTAGCCTAATAATAACACTCTCTATGTATTAAATGAGAATTTCCCTGGTGTCTAAAAAGTGAAGACTTATGAAGAAGAAAATACACACTGAATGCCAAGGAAATATAATTTACTGGGAAAACACCTTGTTTGTTGGGGTTAGAATTGTTTAATTATTCCAAATAAATACATTGGGATTTACAAATAAATGTAAAGAGATTCACAAAAATTAATTAAATTCACAAATAAGATCCACAAATAAATGTAAAGTGTTTTAGAAAAATGAATCAAATTCACAAATAAATCAAATGAGATTTGTGATTTTGTCTGTATGTGACCATAGAATTGTTGCGAAATCCAAATGCGTGCAGCGATTCACAAATGAATGATGTAAATATTCATATTGTTTGCAAATCTCACTTTATTTATTTGTGAATTTTATTCATTTTTGTGAAATTATATTTATTTGTGAATCTCAATCTGTTTGAAATAATGCAACTATTTACCCTCATACTTGCAGCTGTTTTCATTCACTCTCAGAAAAAAAGGTACAAAAGCTGTCACTGTGGCGGTACCTTTTCAAAAGGTACACCTTTGTACCTAAAGAGTGCATATTGGTCCCTCAAAGGTAGGGTAGAGTGGGGGAAAACGCCCCCCTTAAGGAAAATGTGACATTACTGTGAAACAAAACATAAATGTGACTAGAATTGCCATCCCAGTTTTGAGTGTCTATGGCAGGAGTTATTTACCAAATATTAAAATTGTTCAACCTTCATAATAATTTTTTTTTTTTTGACTGAAAATATTTTTGTACAAAGGGGGCGTTTTGCCCCAGCGGTGGGGTAAAACGCCCCGCAAGGTGGGGTAAAATGCCCCCTTTCTTACCAACCAGTTTGCTTCAGATCAACAGCAAAATGAACATAGTTTTTAATCTCTAAAAGTAAAAGGCAAGTAATGCAACAACATGTATATATATATATACCTATTAATATTTATTTCAGCAATATACAAAATAGCCAAATTTCTAACATTTTAATATTTTGATTTCTACACTAATGGCCTATATGGGGTTGATAATTGATGTAGTATTTGTTCACCACTATCATCAAGAAAAACAGGAAACCCTAAATAAATATTAAACATAAATTAGCATATTTATAGTGAAATATATTCCATAAATGCATTAAAAGTCACTGTGTTTTATCATTGGGTCACCTAACCACCTTCCATCATTGCATTCACCAAGCTAGCTAGCTAATGCTCACTTGAGGTCATTTTTTCATGTTTTGTTATACTGCATTAAAGTGTAAAATAAAGACTTTAATGAACATAAATATGTTACTGTAGTAATTATGATAAAGAGAAACTATGCCCCTTGGGGGGCGTTTTACCCCTCAGCATAGGGGGCGTTTTACCCCACTAGCTATGTCTTTTTTTTTTTTTGTCTTTTTTTTTTTTAAATATAATTATATTCCTTATAAATAACATATGCTCTCAAACTACAGACTTCACTATTCATCTATCATACATCAATGTGATATCACTGTGAACAATATTCTATTAAACACTTGTTTACTAATATCTGAAAGTTATAGCGCTTTCCATGTAATCCTCTTCTCTTCAAATACGTCGCTGGTGTCAGCTTCTCCATGGAGATTTGTATATCCCCGTTGTCAACGTAGTGCATAGCAATAGTAAAAATGTATCTTGATTCATTCTAGTGGTTATTTTGGGAAAAACGGGTGGGGGGCGTTTTACCCCAGGGGGGCATTTTCCCCCACTCTGCCCTACATATTGGTACCAAAAGTGTACATATTAGTACCTAAATTTGAACCCTTTTAAAGGGTACTGTCCCAGTGACAGCTTTTGTACCTTTTTTTCTGAGACCGTATGAGAAAAGGTTGTCTGTCTGTCTGTCTACTGTAGGCTACTATAGTAAATCCTCCTGACGCAATGCTTCTCTCCTGACTGGTGAGGCGCTGCTTCGCGCCGTTCACTTTTCAGTGTTTACCGTCAAGCAGTTCACACTGTCGCAAAACCAACCATATACTCTGCTGAAAAAACGTTTGAAATGAAGAGGGCATAGAACAACAACATCAGCAAACGCGAAATAAAGTTATTAAATTCTTCACGGATCGAATCTCAGCTGGCATCTTGATCCAGATGGCAACATTCAACGGAGAAGGTAAAAAGCGATATCATTAATATATACAAAACCCAAGAAAAAAAAATCTGTTTTAAAACTGATGTGTGAAAAAAAAGCCCTGTGCAATACAGGTGAATAATCACAAAAATTATAAAAAAATATTAATAATGTTAAATAAATGGATGAAAGAATTAAAGTCCTTAGATAATAAAAATAAACTTAATTTATGATCCATACGTTGTTGAATAAATGTATTTACAAACAATGAAAGTTGAAGTTAATGAAACTTAGCCTAAGTGATGGTACATTTATGGGCAATTAGGTATTGTTAGCATTTGATACTATATAATATATTGCTAGCTACTATATATATATATATATATATATATATATATATATATGTGTGTGTGTGTGTGTGTGTGTGTGTGTGTGTGTGTGTGTGTGTGTGTTATAAATAGAAAACATGTATACAGGGGTTGTTCACTGAAACACCTGGTTTTAGACCACAATAATGTATTGGTATGGTGTAGGGCCTCCTTTTGCGGCCAATACAGCATCAATTCGTCTTGGGAATGACATTTACAACATAAAGGGATTGTTCACCCAAAAATGAAAATGAATGTTGAATGATTCAGTAGTCCTTGGCAGTCCCATTCTCTTAAGCACAGTAGGGAATGTCATGATATTGCAGCCCAAACCTTCACTCTTGGCAGAAACAGTCCGTTTGTTAAGACTCTTTGGGGATTCTCCACACCGTAACTCCCACGAATGTGGGAAAGACAGTGGGCTCATCAGAGAACAATACATATTTAACATTGTCTACACCCTACACCACTCTGTTGTCACCATTGAAACTGATAGTTGGCACTGGCACGACTCACAAGTGACCAAAGGTTTGAGGATAGCAGCCTGACCATGAATATTGACTCTGTAAAGCTCCTGATGAACAGTTTTGGTGGAAACGGGAGAGTCGAGGTGCGCATTTGATTCTGTAGTGAGTTGGGAAGCTGTGGTTTTATGTTTATTGTATACAATCCTGGTTAGTACCTGGACAGCCCTTTCAGATATCTTCCTCTTGTGACGACACTTATTCCTATTGGATGTGGTTCGTCCGACATTACTCTCGATACACCACAAACAGATGACGCACCAACAATTTGTCCTCTTTTGAACTCTGACATGTCTCCTATTATGTTGTGTGGATAATATTTTATGCCCAGCTGTGCTATTGGTCTGCTAATTCAACATTCACACTCTGCTCTCACTGAGGGAATGTAAAATCAGTGAAGATTGGCCACCAGACCGCAGATTAATATGAATCCTCCAACACTATACTGGCCAGTGTTTCCGTTTCATTGACTAACTCCCGTAAGGTACTACAATGTTTTCCCCCCTTTTATATATTTGATGTTAATTCACAGGAATAAACCACCTATTAGTAGAAGTGAGTCCTGACATCCACATCTGCGGCTTCTGCAAACAGCAGTACAACAACGTTGAGCTCTTTTTTGCACACAAGCAAAACTGCTGCCAGATCCCCCCGACTCATATATCAGCCCGAAACAGTGGATCCAGTGGTGAGTTTCACCTCAGAGTACAATGTCACTTTTAAGGTCATAAATACTCGGTATATAGTAGACTGCACTGTTTACTATTCATGAAAGCGTTTTTTAGAGTCATTTCAGACATGTGTACCAAAAGTCAAGAAGAGCCTCACCAGAGCCCAGAAAAACCCCTCCAAAAAGCTGAAACCTGCACTAACTCAAAAAAGACACATATGCACATTCTCAGGTAAGTGTCAGCATCAACATTGCATTTCTTATTTTAAAGAGGAACTATTATGCTTTTTTACTTGTTCAACTTTCTTTAGTGTGTAATCTTGCTGTTTGAGCATGAAAAAGGTCTGCAAAGTTACACAAAGTCACTCCAAAGGTAGTCATTCTCTATATCAGTAACTGTTTCTGAACTCCCGGAAACGCCTTGAGAGTCTTGAGTTTTCTTCCGGGAATGAACACGTCACAATATTCCTCATTTAAATAATTCCCGCCCAAGCCATACGCAAAATGAGGTGTGGGGCCTGGTTAAGTTATTTAGTAGTGTGTTGAAACCAAGCGTGCCGCACAAGTGCTGAAAAGTGAAGCCAAAGCGCCTCGTCCATCTTTTTTTACAGTCTATAGTTGAAACTCGCGGTTATGGTAAGGGATTTGACATTTCCCAAACACGCTCAAAGCGGTTGCCCAATCATAACACTGATCCAGCCGACCAATCAGAGCACACATCGCTGTTTGGAAGGAGGGGCTTCACAGAGACAGGAAGTAAACTGAGCGTTACTGACAGACTGGGAAGAAAAAAAATATGTAAAATATGGTGCTGCAACAATGTCAAATATGTAAAAAATTATGTTTTTCTGAACATTCAAGCATGAAAAGTAATTCTAGTAGATGCCAAAAACAAAATCAAGACTTTGTAAAAGGGCATAATAGATCAAATCAAGTCACCTTTATTTATATAGTACTTTATGCGGATTGTTTCAAAGCATAGCGTAAAGCAAATGATACAATGATGCGAACAGAATTCATTTAGGCTGTACAGCAGCTCTAAATGAAAATAGTGTCATTGTTCAGATGAAGTCAGTTCAGTGTGGATTCAGTTTCGTTGTAAAGATCCTCAATTAGTAAATTAGTTTATTTCAACTAAAGCAGTTCTGCAGAAAACAGTGATGGCATCAATCAGCTCAGTTCAGTTCTCATCAGTGCAGTCAAATCAATAATATTGTTGAATATTAATAGTCCCCAACTAAGCAAGCCAGAGGCGACAGTGGGAATGAACCCAAACTCCATCAGGAGACAGAATGGAGGAAAAACCTTTGGAGAAACCAGGCTCAGTCAGGGGCCAGTTCTCCTCTGGCCAACGAACGAACATGGTGTGATTATGATTCAGAAGTCAGAATTACCAAGATTGTGGATCAGTAGCATTCAAATATTTTTTCATTCAAATATTACAGTTTCTTTTGCTTGAAGATGGGATTCATGATGCCAGTATGCAGCTGCTCATAGGTCTGTGCAGAGGACTTGTTTGGTTCTTGTGGTCTTTGCTGAGGGTCTGTGCCGATGGCTGTTGTGTCGACGAGGCCTTCACAGGGGATTGTCTAGTAGACATTATGTTTTCTGACATTCAGGGATGCGTTGTGATCTTGTCTAGGTGCAGGTCCACCATCTGATCTGGATACGGACCGGATACGGCTGACTACGGTAACCTCGGGATAAACAGAGAGACTTGTGTTAGCATAGATGCCATTCTTCATATGATGTAACGTGTACATCGAGTGTTATTGGAAATCCTCCTGGTTCCGGTTGACCTAGTTTATGCAGCCTAACAATCTAATGGATATTAATTATAGAAATGTGATAATATCTTATGTGGAAGCCAGGTTAAATAGTGTTTTAGTCTAGATTTAAACTGAAGGAGTGTGACTGCTTCTAGTTAAGAGTTAAAGGTTAAGAGTTTAGGTGCTAAATAGGAAAAGGATCTACCGCCTGCAGTTGATTTTAATATTCTAGGTATTATCACCTGAACAGAATTTTGAGATCGCAATAAACGTGAAAGACTATAATGCGTTAAGAGCTCGCTCAGGTACTGAGGCGCTAAACGATGATGTTTAATAGGGAGCCAATGCAGTGTTGACAGAACCGAGCTAAGAACCCTTTAAGGTAATAAAAATCTGTACTATAAGGAGCTTAAAAGATTTTTTATTTAATTTTGTGCCCTTAGGTTGTACATTCAAAACTCAGTATGGCCAAAAAGACATGGAGAGACATATGTTAACGCATACTGGTAAGTAATTTCCATTCTGTGTTTCATCTTACACTTATCTGACATTATCAAAGGATGCCAAATGAACAGTAAAGTGCTGAGATCTGTCTCCTTTTTACAGGCGAGAGGCCTTTCGAGTGTGAACTGTGTCATAAACGTTTCAGTCGCCGCGATAAGCTGAATCTCCACAGCCGTTTGCACACGGGAGAGAAACCGCACAAGTGTAAACACTGTCCGTACGCGGCGGCCGACAGCAGTAGCCTGAAGAAGCATCTTCGTATCCACTACGACGAGAGACCCTTTAAGTGTCAGATATGCCCCTACGCCAGTCGCAACTCCAGCCAGCTGACCGTTCACCTCCGATCTCACACAGGTGAGGACAGCAGGGGATTATGCCAGTTACACTCAAGTTTGGGGTTAGTAAGATGTTTATTTCTTTTTAAAGAAATTGACACTTTTATTCGGCAAGGATGCATAAAATTGATCATAAGAGAAAGTATAAACATTTACAATGGTAAAAAAGATTTCAAAGAAATGCTGTTCTTTTGAACTTTTCACAAAAATATGAAGCAGCACAACTGTTTTCAACATTGATAAAAATCAGAAATGTTTGTTGAGCAGCAAATCCGCATATTAGAATGATTTCTAAAGGGTCATGTGACGCTGATGACTGTAATGATGCTGAAAATTCAGCTTTTCCATCACATGAATAAATTACGTTTTATTAAAATACAAAAGTTATAATAAAATGTTTTAAGTTGTAATAACTTGCTGTATTACACTGTGTGTGTGTGTGTGTGTGTGTGTGTGTGTGTGTGTGTGTGTGTGTGTGTGTGTGTGT
Source organism: Gila orcuttii (assembly GCA_026230005.1). Classification (NCBI taxonomy): domain Eukaryota; kingdom Metazoa; phylum Chordata; class Actinopteri; order Cypriniformes; family Leuciscidae; genus Gila; species Gila orcuttii. The sequence continues at coordinate 9,608,554 of JAPDVR010000021.1, read as the reverse complement.
GTGTGTGTGTGTGTGTGTGTGTGTGTGTGTGTGTGTGTGTGTGTGTGTGTGTGTGTGTTATAAATAGAAAAACAACCAAGATCAACTAAAATCTTTGAAAGAACCAAAAAGTGTTTTCCTGGAAAAATCTTTTCTCAATCTTTTTTACTGTTTCAGCCACACAGACCATTTCCAGGAACTACTGATATTTGAGAATTTACTCTTGCATGTGAAACTTGTCAGAAGATTAATGAGATAAAACTGTTTTCTTGTTTCTTGTTTGAGAACACACAATCAATTATATAATTACTTGTGTTTTTCCAAAATAATTTTATAAAAGGACAAAATAGTATAGTTTTTTTTTAAACAGCCTTGTACATTACAAAAATTGCACTTTTTATTTTGCTTGATTAGTATGTTGTTAACAAAAGGGGCTTTCGCACCGGAGGAACCTTTTCATAGTTCCTAAAACTAATGGTGAAAGTACCCACTTTTTGACCCTCAGGAACTGGGAACGATTTTAGTTCTAGGAAACACCTTTTGGGGGAACTAAATTACCTCCTACTTCAGAGTAAGGTCTAACCCTGCACAATAGAGTGGTACAGGTATGATGTCACATTGTTGGCCAACCAGCAGTTAGCATCACACTGGTTCCCTCGACAAAAACCCAATAGGATTTGTACATAGGCTTTTGGATTATCGCTAAAAACAAGCTCTGTGATCAACAAAAGTTTATGATACTTGCATGTTTTGTTCATCAAGCTAATTTTTAGATATGAACACAACTTTCATGAATTTTGAAGCCTAAATGCAGTCGCCAGAAGTAAAAAGCTAAAGGTAGGCTATAAACGAACTACACCACAGTCGCCCAACTTCAACGTCATCATCACTAAGCTTCCGACAACTCTTTCAGTTTTTATCTTAAAGCATTTTCCCAGAACGTTTGAGTTAGAATAGTTTGTAAGACCACAATTATAAACACAATGAGGCTGTAAAAGCGGACTGAGTTTACCTTTTCCTCTGTAGTCCCATTTAGCCACTTGTTTGCAACCGCCTTTTTCAAGACATGTAACAGCTTTAAAAAATCATGAGTGGGGTCATACTGATGTATTTTATGTCGTAGAATAAAACGTGAAAGTGTCTTGAGCTTGTGGTCACCACAGACCTTATTTCAGCCATTTAACCAAAATCCCATTAAAAAAACCCATCGACTTCGGGACGATGGAACCGGAAGTACTAAAATAAAACTCGCTTCCTCGTAACCTGCACCACTCTATAGGAACTACCAGTGACGTAAGTATACGCTGATTGGCCGAATGCACACCGGCACCCGCCATTTTTTTTTAAATCCGTGAACACACAGTTTATAGTCTGTATATTTACTTCACTAACTAACTCTACGAACATGGAAAACAGTGATAGATGGACCTCTCAACACTCAGGCTCTAGCATTCTCCGCGAGACTTCCGGTTTATTAGCCGCTATAGGGAAATAATGAGAAGAATAACAAACAGTAAATGGTAAAACTGTTTGCGCTACAAACCAGCATGTTTATAATTAAGCCACTACATTAAAATAATAGGGTAAGAAACCAGTTGCAATATCAAGCAGCATAACAAGCTATTTTGTACAGCTAAAATAACTGGAAGCGGATGACACCTGAAGCCAGACACATTAAATTTACAAATGGCCACGCACACCTTTAAGTGAAAAATAAGGTGGATACTGGTGGTGCGAATGCAACCAGGAAAACGGCCCTAGGCGAAAATTTAGTTCTCGTATAACCAACCAGGTGGCTAGTTCCTATAACTACCTGGTGCGAAAGCCCCTAAATAGTATTTCTTTTTTGTGAATGATCAGAACCGGTAGTAAAAATTGTGTTATTTGTGTTCAGTTCACATGTCTGGATGCTTCCTCCTCAGGTGACGCCCCGTTCCAGTGCAACCAGTGCGACGCCAAATTCAAGATCAACTCCGACCTGAAGCGTCACAGCCGGGTTCACTCCGGCGAGAAGCCTTATAAGTGTGATCTCTGTGAGTATCGCTGTGCCATGAAGGCCAATTTAAAATCGCATGTACAGCTGAAGCACAGCGCCTCTGACTCCTTCCGCTGCTCAAAGTGCGACTTCCAGTGCTCCACCAAAGCCGTCCTGCGACACCATTCCCGCCAGCACCAGCCGGCCCAGCCTTTGCAGTGCAGCGAGTGCAGTTACTCCTGCTCCAGCAAGGGGGCTCTCAAGATCCACGAGCGCGTGCACTCGGACGAACGGCCCTTTAAATGCGAGCACTGTTCGTTTGCTAGTAAGCAGCGCAGTAATTTGTTAATTCACAGGAGGAAGTGTCATGCGGATAAACCGGACAGGCAGGGTAAGGGCGGGACAGGGGAGGAGCCTCCCAAACCTCTTAGCTCACGCTACCGGGCGAAACTGGAGGCAACGCGGGCGTTTCGTTGCGACTTGTGCGAGGCTTCGTTCGTCAGGGAGGATTCTCTTCGCAGCCACAAGAGGCAGCATAACAGTAACGCACAGCAACAAAGTCATAATCTAGAAACACAAACTGTTACCAAACAACCCGTAGAAAATGCAGGATTTGCCCCTATTGCAACCGGTTCGCCGTCTTCCTACAGCGCAACGCATCTTAAGATCATTGTGGCGCCCTCTTTAGGACCGGAGACTACTTTTGTTCAGGCTTCCGCTGCAAAGGCGGGAGCAGTTTTGCTCAGTTCGGATGATCACGACGTGCTTTTGAACCCTGTAATACAGCACGTCAACATGCTAGCACCAGAAGGCGGCCTCGGGCACCAGACGGTTTTACTCACTCAAATCAGTCCCGGTGAAACCGGCCCTCAGACCAGCACTCAAAACTTCATCGCCTCCTGTTCTGCATCAGCTCCCGATGGCACACACACTTTCATCACGTCCTGCTCTGACCTGGAAAGCCTCCACAAGCTCATCCAGGAGGGCGGGACTGAGGTTACGGTGGTAACGGAGGCCAATCCGTCGATCGCCGCCACAAAGGAACCACTAAACATTGACGGTGCCTCTTCTCAGGACTTGTCCAAGCACTCAGAGGACGCTATGCCTGAAGACAGTTTAGATATTGGTTCACCAGGGACCATTCTTGTTCAAAGCCTCCCTCTGTCGATTTCAACACAAGACCAGCAGGCTATTAAGTACTCGCTGTCTCCCCACCATATATTTTCAGACTCCAACACAGTGGACATCAGTGATTCGTAGTTATGCAAATCATGAGATGTCACTGTGAAATCACAATATTAAAATTAACTCTTTTTTTTTCTTTATCCAACTAATGCTTCATTCACATTGTGTTGGAATTCCTGTAATTATAAGATGGCAACTTGGACGTTCGGCTCTGAGGTGTTCATGAAAATGAATCAATGTGCAGGTTTGTTGGTAATGACAACAAAATACTTCATCACTACTTTCTTTAATTCACATTGAAATACAAAGAGAGCATAGCCACTGCCATTTTGGTGGAAATCAGAGCTTTCATAAAATTAACAGTTTATAACTTATAATTATGAGTGTGACAAAGACGTGAATTGATCTTACAAGTTGAAAATGTGTTATTATTGAGATTCTGGATAATTCTGACATCATGTAACATATAGAGGTTGCCATGATGGATCAGGGTGTCATATTTTCATTTTTAAGTTATGCATCAAATCAAATGTGGACAAATCTCTTCTATAGTAGGCTAAAATAAACATTCTTCTTTTTCAGTTTTTGACTTGCTTTTACCTTTAAGTTGTGTTTTTGTGTATTTTCCGTTTTTCAGGTGGTTAGTGTTTAATACTGCTCTGGTAACCAAAAAGTAACCCTTCAAGAAGCAAGTCATTCAAAAGTTTGGAGTCAGTAAGGTTTTAAAAAAAAGAAAGAAAGAATTGAAGATTTTTATTCAAGAAGGATGCATTACTTTGATCAAAAGTGAAAGTAAAGACATTTATAATGTTACAAGAGATTCACATTTCAAATACATGCTATTCTTTTGAACCTTCTATTCATGAAAGAACCCTGAATTTTTTTTTAACATTGAATCCAAAAAAAATATGAAACAGCATAACTGTTTTGACATTGATAATAATGTTTTTTGATCATCAGATGAGCATATTAGAATGGTTTCTGAAGGATCATGTGACACTGAAGACTGGAAATGCTGAAAATTCACAGGAATTGCTAATAATTAGTGTTGGTGAGCACAAGAGACTTCTTTCTAAAACATTTTAAAATCCATTTGACACCAAACTTTTGAATGTTAGCTACACAAGCTTGAATGGGTTGCTTGTGTCGTGAAATAAGTCGTAAGTTGCTTTTATATAAAAGTTTGTTAAATAAGTACTTATTTTTCAGGCAACACTTTACAACAGGGTCTCATTTGTAAACATTAGATAATGCATTATCTAACATGAACTATGAGCAATATTTTTAAAAGCATTTGTTAATGTTGGTGGATAAAAATACAATTCATTGTTCACATTAGTTTCAGTGCATTAATATTAATAGTATGTAGTTCATGTTAACTAATGTAGTTAACAACATATGAAACCTTATAAAGTGTTGCCTAGGTTTCAAATAGTGTGCATCTAATCTCTCGGGATTTTTGTCACAAAAAAATCCCTTCATGTTGTATTCTTGTTATGACTCATGTTAATAGGCTATTTAATTCTTGGCAATGTACTAAGCGCTGGCTTTTTACTGGTTTATTCTCATTTGGTAAAGGAACAAGCTGAATTTCTCGATGGGAAAAGAAGAATACAGTTAAACTAGAGCATTGGTTGCGACAAGATTCAGTTGTTTTAACAAGCAAACCCTTCTCTTGCCTGTAGATGTCAGTGCAACCTTCAAGATGCTATACTGTAAAGCCAGAGATTTCGGTAAGGCACCGCATCACTCATCTCTTATCTCATGTTTTCAGTGTAATTTAGGAAATAAAAGTTCCCTATGCAGATATTACACTCGTATGATCTTTGATTTCGCGCCAGTAGCTGATATCCACCTTGTAGCAGTTAACCAATGCCTACATACACATGCGAACTATCGCGTTTCCTGCAGTGACAGTTGGGAGATAAGATCTGTCAGGCAGTTGTAGAGATGCAGATGGAGACGCATGAAATATGAGTGCTGCATTTTGCCTGTGCGTGCATATGTCTGACCACCAGTCTCATATCAGGCCATTTTCCCCGCCACAACCTCACGCTCAATCCAACCAGATAAAGCCTGTGACCTCTTCCTCTCAGTGGATGGGTGAGCTGGAGAGCACCTGTTTGCACCGGTTTTCTACCAACAATCATCACATTTCATATTTTACTTATGGCTAATATCCTCTTGGTTGCTTGCTATACCAGAGCTGCTTGAATGTAGGGGAAAAGTTTTAGTCGTGGAAACCATTTTCAGCACTGGTTATTAGCCTAATTCAGTTATTCGAAATTATTATTTTTTTATAGCCTACTTATTTTAGTTATTAACTGTATAATTGTACAGTGTTTTCTTGACTATGAAAGTCACCACACTTAAATCCACTACTAGGCTAGCTCTGCCTGGGTGTCGTCGACAAATTAAAGATTCGGTTCCATTGGATCGATTTGATTCTTTTATTATCTCATCTTCATGTTCTAAACCCATAAGACTCAAATTTTACCTGTGCATTATTCATCTTCCGAACACAAATAAAGATTTTTTTTTCTGTCTCTCCATTGTCTCTCCAAGACTTTCTGTCTCTCCATTGTCATCTATGCAACTACCACTTTTGACACTTAAAAAAGTTCAACAAAGTGGTAAGTTATTGCGTAGCTGTCAACGTAGGGACAGAAAGCTCTCAGATTTCATCAAAAAGATCTTTATTTGTGTTCCGAAGATGAACGAGTCTTAGGAACAACATGAGGGTGAGTAAATTATATTTGAATTTTTGGGTGAAATATTCCTTTAACTTTATAATCATCAGCGATTTCATAACCGCAAGATGGCGTCACATGAAATAAATTCCAGCAGCCTTTGACGAGTGTTGATAGGCTAAATGTCTGAGATTTCATAATCTTTTATTAGATTGTTTTATTGTAAAATAATGAATATTAACTGTATTTGTACTTTTTTTGCTGTTAATAAGTATATAACTTTATACTACAGTGATTTCATCAAAGTTATCTGGATTGGTTATTTGCCAGTATGTGATCTCTGTCACAGTAATCGAGTCTCTCAAAAGAGACTCTCTGACCTGATGTCACTTTCCTCATATTTCTAAAAGCATGAGCTCTCCACTGGACAGAAGTCAATATTTGGCGACCTCATTGTCACTGTCCCCCGCTGCATTCTTCAGACAGCCGTGTGTTTGCATGGAAGTGAAGGCTACATCTGAGTGGGAGTCTCACAGGGACAAGAGCACATTGATTTTTCCGTCAGTACTAATAGATTTAGCAGCTCAGTACTGACCGCGCTCTCTCTTACTCTCCTCGGAAGAAAACACTCTGTGACTCCAATGATGTTCAAACAGAAGAAAAGCCAAACGCTGTCAGACGTGTCATGTTTTGATTATCCAGCTCCCCATGAAGTTGTGCTGTGCAGCGTGTACAGTTTGAACGGATATCTGGAAAAAACGCTGTGTCTGAGGCCGTACAGTCATGTCATGTTTAGTTTCATGTTATGGTTCTGTTTCTTGTTTTTTGGTTTTCCTTGGCTGCGTCTGAAATCGCCCCCATATCCTCATTCAATATCCCCTATTAGTCCACCAATATAGTTGACTTGAGTGAGTGAATGAAAACAAGAGAGTGAATTCGGACACTGAGTGCGCCTGAAAGGCTGTCGCTTTTGCATAGTTTGTGCTTGCTGTTTAATACCCATTTGAAACTTAGCAAACTTGCAGCTCCAGTAATAATGCAAAGATTTAGGCCTATCTTGATCTCTGTCATGGAAACTAGCATGTATAAACCTTATTTAAACAATTTAATATCAATTAAAAAGGATGTTATACCTGTATGATATTATGTTGTACCCACATTGGACTAGCAGTTTTGGAAAATGAATAGATGGAGGATTCAGCTGCGGCTCAATCTTCTGGTTAGATGTGGGAATTCATTCAGCCTGTGACCCTCACAGTGCATTATGGGTATTCTCTAGTCTAGGCGTTGAGCGTACATCGGTTGTACACTCATTATTGCGATGCATTGTGGGATTTAATGAGTGCACTTGATTGCGTCCACTGTGATTTCGGACACCACTACAAATGGCAGTGCCCTATTTATGGGTATAGGGGCAGATTTCAGACACAGCCCTTACTGTGTTGCCTGTGTAGTTGTCGTGGTTTCTGAAAGGTTCACACCTGTTCCCTGTTCCGTTGATTATCATTCCTATTTAAGTCCTCAGTTCTTTGTCTCGTTTTAACGTTAGGCTATATTAGTTATGTTGTGCATTTATCTCTTGGTGTTCATTAAATCTCTATATTCATTCATTCTGTGTCACACATCATCATCTTTGCATAACACTGCACAGCTCACCTGTCACACATCTTTGCTGTGGTGGATTATGTGCTTCACTAATGCAAGGTTGTTGTTTTTTAGGAATATAACATTATGAATTCAACATGCAATCAAAACGGACCCTTTTGACTTTCTTAAAGGCCCACTGAAGTGCCTTGAAACGCACAGCATTATTCAATGTATTGACGAAATTTCCACTGAAACAGGAAGACAGGGTGGAACATATTGACCAGCTCCTCCCCTTTTTTTAATAGCGTTTAGTTTATTAATAGCATTTTAGTTTTAAAATATAGCATTCTGTGTGGAATTCAAATGGGTCCGATATGTTTTGTGGTCTGCGCTGACTCGCACATATGATCCGCTCCGTGCTATTGTGTCTCTGGACCGGATCTGTGGTGGTTCACGTGACACTAACGTGAAACCAGACTTCATTCTCCCCAATGGAAAGCATATTTACACGGTCTGAATCGTTCCCTATCCCCTATATAGTGCACTATGTGCCATTCACCATGTAGAAAATAGTAAATGTGAATAAGTGACTGATTTTAGTCGTGGCTTCAGCGTCTATTTATAATGTAGGGGCGGGACACTTCAGATACTAGAGAGCATTTGATTGGACAGAGAAGCTGAAGTGCAGAGTGATGTCATCAAAATCACTGATCCATATTGGTGGAAGTGAGAGACTGTAAGTTTTGAACACTTATATCTTCTAAATGTGAATTGTGCTATTGTTTTGGAGCACACTAGCTTATTGATAACAGTAAGGCTAACATATTCATACTAAAAGCCCAAAAAAATTTATTTCATGGGGACTTTTATATATGTTACACAGGCACAATTAATTAGTGCACGTTATGCTCGTGTTCATAATCTTTCATCAAAATGTAAAAACTTTAATTGTCAATTGACATCATCATGTCCCTATTTTTTTTATTTTGTTTTACCTCCTCTCCGCCAACCATCTGACTCCATTCTAGTACGTAAAGCCAACTTTTTGATTCCTGTAAAATTAAGTCTGACCCTACATCTGTTTTTCCACAGCTTCTGTACAACTAAAAGTTTGATGCTGATGGTGTTCGTTTCACTATAGGTTCAGACAAGAACCCTTTTTTTCTTAAGAACTATTTTTCGCTGTAAACATTTAGTTAAGCTATACTGTTATTTGGCAAATAAAAAAAAAAGAAATTCTTGATGTAAAATTATTCGTTCTTCAGATCAGTGGATTCGTTGTAGGCAGATGAATGTCACACATTTCCAATTCTAAATTTTGATTCTAGATTTTTGTTTTTTACATTACGAAACAGTGTCAAAAAATCGTAATTAAGTCAAATAAAATGTCCTATTTCTTTTCATTTTCATAATACCGCAAGACATGTTTGTTACAGCTTTCGTGAGATTCATCCACCAAAATCACAAGCAAACTCCTGGGTTTGTTGAGCCACCAGTACATGTAGGTTTTTTTATGAAGGTTCTGCAATACTGGAATCCTTATTTCCATGACTGGTGTAATTCTCTCATCTGCCTATATGAGTCACTAGTATCCATGAAAACAATGTCCACTTCAGATACTGATACTGATTAGATGGAACTCCTAAAAAAACAGTAAGTTTTGTTTTTGAACTTCCATTTATTTGTTTTGCCCTCCTCATTTCTGTCGTCATGAAATTTTCCTTCGTCCTTTGTGTATATGTAAATGTTTTACTCTCAGTTTGGAGCACGAGTAAGCACAAAACTGTGTCTGACGTGTCAGATGCATGCATTTCGAATCCAAAAGGATGTGATTTGTAGACTTTTATAATGCACATAAGGACCATTTGATTGCTTATGAAACTTTTGGCACAGCCTGTTTTATTAACCCAGGGAAGTGGCCCAGCCCCCTCTTTTTTTGCGAGACCCTTAGTGCAGGGCCCTTGTAAAATTCCATTATGCGTAAAGATGATTTCTATGTGGGAACAGCATAGGGCTCTCCTGCTTTTCCTTTGATGTATTATCTTGCAGACTTCCAGGATCTAATCCCAACCACCCATAAGTAAAGACAACCCCTCCTTCTCTAACTTTCTTTCTCTTCCCCCTATTTTTTTAAGTCCTGATATCACTAGTCCACCAAAACAACTGGAAATATTTGATCTTATCTTATGTTCTAATTCTTTTTTTTTTTTTTGTCATAACGAGGGCACTCATTCATCCTAAACATTTGAGAAAAGAGCAAAGAAAATGTTGGGTGTTTAGGCTGGTTCAAAAAGGAGAAAGGAAGCTCTTGATACTGTAAAGCCCTTCTGGGTTCCTTCCTTCCTGTGTTTGAGATGTCAGCCTTTAAATGGGGTCGTAAAGTGCCCCCCGAAAGGCAGAACTATCTTCACAGCTGCTTAAAGAAAGCATATATTCAACAATATGGAGTGAAAGGAGGTGCATAACCTTCAGAAAATGTTGACCATCAAACTCAAACTACATTTTGTAAGAACTGTTTTGTTGTTGTTGGTTGGTTGTTGTTTTGTTACCAAAGTTTTGGACACATTTGGTACAGATTAATAATAATCATTTATTGTCATTGCAGTGATACGACGAGATTACATTAGAGCATCAATCGACAGTGCAATTTCATGAAATGCAAGAGATCAACAATAGCATATATAGATTTAAACCCTGATTTGTGTTTTTTTGTAGCAATTAACATTAAATATATTTAAACATATAATGTTATATTTAAAACAATTATGAGTATTGTTTGTTTTTAATGGTTTTCAATTAGAGGGTTAAAGTGACACTGACCAAAGGGGATTTTTCATGCTTACTTAATTTATGTTTGATAAATATTTATGTAACATATCCAACAGTTCTGACAGGAATAGAATTTTACCATTTTTCCCAAAGTGTTGCACATGTCCGGTTACAGTTCAAAACCCTGATTTTTGTGATTGTCTGGGTTCCTAGCAATAAACATTTAAGCAACATCAAAAATAAATAGCAAAAAAAAAAACACAACAATACGATAAAACTACATCAGAATTTGCCGCCATGTTGTAGAAAAGGTCTTCTTGGATTTCACAACTTTAATTATTTTTTAATAGTTTGTAATACACTGTATCAAGATCATCATGCCAACATATGTTTTTTCATTACTTTAAATCATCAAAATAATTTAACCAACTTATACAACAGGCAAATTTTTTGACTATGATTAAAAATGTAAGGCAACAACTGAACTTTTGAAGTTTTTAAGTTAAATTGGGGGTATATTTTTTAAATGATGGGGAGGAAATCATGTCTGAAAATCACTGGGTTATATATATCATATATATTATGAGATGTTTGTATGTGATTTGAAAGGATAGAAATGATCGAAGAGGTCAGCGTTGATGTTTAAAACTAGCTATTTTTCATTCCAGGTTAATGTTATGTCACAAGATTATGTAACGTATCTAAAAGTTCAGTAAAATGCAGAATGTGTGCCTCTGATATCTTAAAAATATAATGTAATATAATGGAGAACCTTTTCATGGAAAGTGCCTCACTTTAGAGGGAATAAAGCCAAAAGAAAGACAATACTTGTTGTTTTGTGCGGTCTTATATCACAATTGGGGGCATTTTGTGTGTGCTTTTCCTCCTTCTCAGCAGTTCTTTTAATCAGACAGTGACGCAACAGCTCTGTCCTGCTCTTTCACAGTTTGATAACAATATGCTTTTGACCTTTTTTTTGTTTTGTTTTTGTTTGCATGTAATTTGATGACCCATCACCAACAGGCTCAAGATGGCCTCTAATGTAATTAACCGGTCTAGTCAATGTTGATATGGATTTCTCCTCCATATATGAGCATCTCTCAGCCTTGAAGAAAAATCAAAGTATTGATATGTTCCAAGAGGTTGGAGTGTTTTGCAAAGTGGCTTCTTTTTTGTGTTCCCTTGTTCATTTTTCTCAGGTAAACAGATTTAAAAAGAAGGACAGAGAAAAAAAAAAGAAAGAGAAAAAAAGCTCCATGTAATCAACAGACCGTGTGCGTTTATGCCTCTTCAAACACTGCCTTTCATTAAAAAAGGATTATGAAATTCCATATAAATGAATAAGGTTTATTTGCAAAGAGTTTGATCATTGAAAGGCCAGTGTCTTGCACTTAGAGCAAAAGAGATGTCTGGAATATTTGGTGTTTTGTTATGAAGCCGTGGCTCAGCTCTTGTAAATTGTATGTTAATGTCTTTAACTGAGGCAGGGAATTCTTGCTTTAATATGCAAATGAGAAATTGAAGAACTCGAGAAGAGCTTGTGTGTCATGATGAGGGTCATTTCTGTTTGAGCTCGGGAACTTACAATGAATAAGCTTGTGTTGAAATTTAAAGACGGGTTTTATAGAGGTATATATAAGTGTGTGTGTGTGCGTGCGTGCATGCGTGTATACATATGAATAATGGTTAATGATATTAATGGATAACTTTTACTATATATATAGCTAAAGTTATCCATGGATATGATTAATCATTGTCCATTATTCATAAAAAAAATATATATAAATGAGGATGTCAACTTAATTAAGACTTTTTAGCCACCGTTTGACTTTGACCTCTTAAATTGTCATTTTATTTATACGTTTAATGTAAATGTATCTTTTTATTTTAAATGTTGTGTTATTTAACACAAAACAAACAAGATGGAATGCTTTAAGGTGCTATAAAACATCATATAATTTATTCAGTAAGATTTGTTTTTTACTTTATACCCCAAAAAGTTGTTTTAAATTTAAATTTCTCATCAATATTGCTAAGTGTAACAAAGTATTATGATAAAAAAGCATGTAAATATAATGATAAAAAAAAACATGTAAACACCCCTCCCCCCATGTGGTTACAATGTGATTTGATTTTGTAGTAGTTTTGTTTGCATATGCAATGCTTTTCTAGAAGAGAATTGTATGCATTTAGTAGGAGACCATTCACAGGTCTTGATTTGTCAAATCTCTTTTGTGTCTCTTCTGTATTCACAGTTGTGTTGTTTTTGTCGTATGCCTCTTATCCTGGGCTGTCAGGAAGCATTACAATGTGACAGCTCTTTTGTTGTTCTTCTGAGATGGAGGGCAGTGTTTTAAAACAGTTCCGTGGGGGGTAGAAAAATAAGTATAATTTTTAGCCAGTGGAGAGCATCTGAATGTGCCGGTTAAACCCCCATAAAAGTGTTTTAATGGACAAAGGAATTCTATCCCACTCCTCTGGCCAGAAATGTCATTTGTAATGACCTGGGTGCTCCACTTTTTGTTTGGAAAGAGCCATTCAGAGAGATACAGTGCTACCTAAGACCACAAACCTCCCATTGTTATGCAATGACTTTATGTAAAACATCAGAGCCATTGTCCTCGAGGTGTTTTTTCCCTGAAAGTGTGATGCAAATAATTGCAGGGAGAGCGAACATGGGAATTATCAGTGCAGTTGGCTTAAATTCTTTTTATTGTTGAGGTGTTTTTCTGTGAATATTTTAGTCTTTTATATAGTCAGTCCAGGGTTATTAGTTAACTGGTACTAAAACCATAAAAATATTTTTGTTAGTTTAAATAAAATAAACATTAACTGAAATGAAATAAAACATTTTTTAAAAAGTTAGTTCCTCATAGTTCCAACATTCCTCACTTTCATTTTGTTTAACTTGATGTACTAAAATAACTAAAACTGAAATCAAAATGAATAAAAAAAACACATATTTAAAAAGAAAACAAAATTACGAAAACTTTAACTAAAATGAAAATGGAAAATATGAAAATAAAAGCTAATTAAAAATATTAATAAAAACTATAATAGTATCTAAATGTATGGAGCCCCTAAAGGGACATGGTGATGGAGATTATTTGTTCAATGCTTTTGCCACCTCTCGCAAAAGTGTTGCGTTCCCCTTGAGAAACTTTACATTCACTCGCAAAAACATTAGCGTTCCAATGAGAAAAGAGTTTTTTGGGGGAACATAAACATTTTGCATGCAAACACAAAGTTTCTTGGGGGGGGAACACAAACATTTAGTGAGAGAACGCAAAGTTTCTTGGGGGAACGCAAACATTTTCCACAGAACGCAAAGTTTCTTGGGGGAACGCACACATTTTGTGAGAGAACGCAAAGTTTCTCAAAGGAAAGGAAAGCAAAACATTTAGTGAGAGAAAGCAAAGTTTCTCGGAGAATGCAAACATTTTCCACAGAACGCAAAGTTTCTCGGGGAACACCAGCATTTTGCCAGCGAACGCAAAGTTTCTCGGGGAACGCAAACTTTTTGCAAGAGAACGCAAAGTTTCTCGGGGGAACGCAAATCTTTTGCAAGAGAACGCAAAGTTTCTCGGGGGAACGCACACATTTTGCAAGCGAACGCAAAGTTTCTCGGGGGAACGCACACATTTTGCAAGAGAACGCAAAGTTTCTCGGGGAACACACACATTTTGCAAGAGAACGCAAAGTTTCTCGGGGAACGCACACATTTTGCAAGAGAACGCAAAGTTTCTCAGGGAACGCACACATTTTGCAAGCGAACGCAAAGTTTCTCGGGGGAACGCACACATTTTGCAAGAGAACGCAAAGTTTCTCGGGGAACACACACATTTTGCAAGAGAACGCAAAGTTTCTCGGGGAACGCACACATTTTGCAAGCGAACGCAAAGTTTCTCGGGGAACGCACACATTTTGCAAGAGAACGCAAAGTTTCTCGGGGGAATGCTCACATTTTGCAAGAGAACGCAAAGTTTCTCGGGGGAACGCACACATTTTGCAAGCGAACGCAAAGTTTCTTGGGGGAACGCACACATTTTGCAAGAGAACGCAAAGTTTCTCGGGGAACGCAAATCTTTTGCAAGAGAACGCAAAGTTTCTCGAGGGAACGCACACATTTTGCAAGAGAACGCAAAGTTTCTCGGGGGAACGCACACATTTTGCAAGAGAACGCAAAGTTTCTCGGGGAACGCACACATTTTGCAAGAGAACGCAAAGTTTCTCGGGGAACGCAAATCTTTTGCAAGAGAACGCAAAGTTTCTCGAGGGAACGCACACATTTTGCAAGAGAACGCAAAGTTTCTCGGGGGAACGCACACATTTTGCAAGAGAACGCAAAGTTACTCGGGGGAACGCACACATTTTGAAAGAGAACGCAAAGTTTCTCGGGGGAACGCACACATTTTGCAAGAGAACGCAAAGTTTCTCGGGGAACGCACACATTTTGCAAGAGAACGCAAAGTTTCTCAGGGAACGCAAATCTTTTGCAAGAGAACGCAAAGTTTCTCGAGGGAACGCACACATTTTGCAAGAGAACGCAAAGTTTCTCGGGGGAACGCACACATTTTGCAAGAGAACGCAAAGTTTCTCGGGGGAACGCACACATTTTGCAAGAGAACGCAAAGTTTCTCGGGGGAACGCACACGTTTTGCAAGAGAACGCAAAGTTTCTCGGGGAACGCAAATCTTTTGCAAGAGAACGCAAAGTTTCTCGGGGGAACGCACACATTTTGCAAGAGAACGCAAAGTTTCTCGGGGAACGCACACATTTTGCAAGAGAACGCAAAGTTTCTCGGGGGAACGCACACATTTTGCAAGAGAACGCAAAGTTTCTCGGGGGAACGCACACATTTTGCAAGAGAACGCAAAGTTTCTCGGGGGAACGCACACATTTTGCAAGGAGAACGCAAAGTTTCTCGGGGGAACGCACATATTTTGCAAGAGAACGCAAAGTTTCTCGGGGAACGCACACATTTTGCAAGAGAACGCAAAGTTTCTCGGGGAACGCAAATCTTTTGCAAGAGAACGCAAAGTTTCTCGGGGGAACGCACACATTTTGCAAGAGAACGCAAAGTGTCTCGGGGGAACGGCACATATTTTGCAAGAGAACGCAAAGTTTCCCGGGGAACGCACACATTTTGCAAGAGAACACAAAGTTTCTCGGGGAACGCAAACTTTTTGCAAGAGAATGCAAAGTTTCTCGGGGGAACGCACACATTTTGAAAGAGAACGCAAAGTTTCTCGGGGGAACGCACACATTTTGCAAGAGAACGCAAAGTTTCTCAGGGAACGCACACATTTTGCAAGAGAACGCAAAGTTTCTCAGGGAACGCAAATCTTTTGCAAGAGAACGCAAAGTTTCTCGAGGGAACGCACACATTTTGCAAGAGAACGCAAAGTTTCTCGGGGGAACGCACACATTTTGCAAGAGAACGCAAAGTTTCTCGGGGGAACGCACACATTTTGCAAGAGAACGCAAAGTTTCTCGGGGGAACGCACACGTTTTGCAAGAGAACGCAAAGTTTCTCGGGGAACGCAAATCTTTTGCAAGCGAACGCAAAGTTTCTCGGGGGAACGCACACATTTTGCAAGAGAACGCAAAGTTTCTCGGGGAACGCACACATTTTGCAAGAGAACGCAAAGTTTCTCGGGGGAACGCACACATTTTCCAAGAGAACGCAAAGTTTCTCGGGGGAACGCACACATTTTGCAAGAGAACGCAAAGTTTCTCGGGGGAACGCACACATTTTGCAAGGAGAACGCAAAGTTTCTCGGGGGAACGCACATATTTTGCAAGAGAACGCAAAGTTTCTCGGGGAACGCACACATTTTGCAAGAGAACGCAAAGTTTCTCGGGGAACGCAAATCTTTTGCAAGAGAACGCAAAGTTTCTCGGGGGAACGCACACATTTTGCAAGAGAACGCAAAGTGTCTCGGGGGAACGGCACATATTTTGCAAGAGAACGCAAAGTTTCCCGGGGAACGCACACATTTTGCAAGAGAACACAAAGTTTCTCGGGGAACGCAAACTTTTTGCAAGAGAACGCAAAGTTTCTCGGGGGAACGCACACATTTTGCAAGCGAACGCAAAGTTTCTCGGGGGAACGCACACATTTTGCAAGCGAACGCAAAGTTTCTCGGGGGAACGCACACATTTTGCAAGAGAACGCAAAGTTTCTCGGGGAACACACACATTTTGCAAGAGAACGCAAAGTTTCTCTGGGAACGCAAACTTTTTGCAAGAGAACGCAAAGTTTCTCGGGGGAACGCACACATTTTGCAAGCGAACGCAAAGTTTCTCGGGGGAACGCACACATTTTGCAAGCGAACGCAAAGTTTCTCGGGGGAACGCACACATTTTGCAAGAGAACGCAAAGTTTCTCGGGGAACACACATTTTGCAAGAGAACGCAAAGTTTCTCGGGGAACGCACACATTTTGCAAGCGAACGCAAAGTTTCTCGGGGAACGCACACATTTTGCAAGAGAACGCAAAGTTTCTCGGGGGAATGCTCACATTTTGCAAGAGAACGCAAAGTTTTTCGGGGAACGCACACATTTTGCAAGCGAACGCAAAGTTTCTTGGGGGAACGCACACATTTTGCAAGAGAACGCAAAGTTTATCGGGGAACGCAAATCTTTTGCAAGAGAACGCAAAGTTTCTCGAGGGAACGCACACATTTTGCAAGAGAACGCAAAGTTTCTCGGGGGAACGCACACATTTTGCAAGAGAACGCAAAGTTACTCGGGGGAACGCACACATTTTGAAAGAGAACGCAAAGTTTCTCGGGGGAACGCACACATTTTGCAAGAGAACGCAAAGTTTCTCGGGGAACGCACACATTTTGCAAGAGAACGCAAAGTTTCTCAGGGAACGCAAATCTTTTGCAAGAGAACGCAAAGTTTCTCGAGGGAACGCACACATTTTGCAAGAGAACGCAAAGTTTCTCGGGGGAACGCACACATTTTGCAAGAGAACGCAAAGTTTCTCGGGGGAACGCACACATTTTGCAAGAGAACGCAAAGTTTCTCGGGGGAACGCACACGTTTTGCAAGAGAACGCAAAGTTTCTCGGGGAACGCAAATCTTTTGCAAGAGAACGCAAAGTTTCTCGGGGGAACGCACACATTTTGCAAGAGAACGCAAAGTTTCTCGGGGAACGCACACATTTTGCAAGAGAACGCAAAGTTTCTCGGGGGAACGCACACATTTTGCAAGAGAACGCAAAGTTTCTCGGGGGAACGCACACATTTTGCAAGAGAACGCAAAGTTTCTCGGGGGAACGCACACATTTTGCAAGGAGAACGCAAAGTTTCTCGGGGGAACGCACATATTTTGCAAGAGAACGCAAAGTTTCTCGGGGAACGCACACATTTTGCAAGAGAACGCAAAGTTTCTCGGGGAACGCAAATCTTTTGCAAGAGAATGCAAAGTTTCTCGGGGAAAGCACACGTTTTGCAAGAGAACGCAAAGTTTCTCGGGGGAACGCACACATTTTGCAAGAGAACGCAAAGTTTCTCGGGGGAACGCACACATTTTGCAAGAGAACGCAAAGTTTCTCGGGGAACACCAGCATTTTGCGAGCGAACGCAAAGTTTCTCGGGGAACACATACATTTTGCAAGAGAACGCAAAGTTTCTCGGGGAACGCAAATCTTTTGCAAGAGAACGCAAAGTTTCTCGGGGAACGCACACATTTTGCAAGAGAACGCAAAGTTTCTCGGGGAACGCACACATTTTGCAAGAGAACGCAAAGTTTCTCGGGGAACACACACATTTTGCAAGAGAACGCAAAGTTTCTCGGGGAACGCACACATTTTGCAAGAGAACGCAAAGTTTCTCGGGGGAACGCACACATTTTGCAAGAGAACGCAAAGTTTCTCGGGGGAACGCACACATTTTGCAAGAGAACGCAAAGTTTCTCGGGGAACGCAAATCTTTTGCAAGAGAACGAAAAGTTTCTCGGGGGAACGCACACATTTTGCAAGAGAACGCAAAGTTTCTCGGGGGAACGCACACATTTTGCAAGAGAACGCAAAGTTTTTCGGGGGAACGCACAAATTTTGCAAGAGAACGCAAAGTTTCTCGGGGAACGCAAATCTTTTGCAAGAGAACGCAAAGTTTCTCGGGGGAACGCACACATTTTGCAAGAGAACGCAAAGTTTCTCTGGGGAACGCACACATTTTGCAAGACAACGCAAAGTTTCTCGGGGGAACGCACACATTTTGCAAGAGAACGCAAAGTTTCTTAGGGAACGCAAATCTTTTGCAAGAGAACGCAAAGTGTCTCGGGGAACGCACACATTTTGCAAGAGAACGCAAAGTTTCTCGGGGGAACTTACACATTTTGCAAGAGAACGCAAAGTTTCTCGGGGGAACGCACACATTTTGCAAGAGAACGCAAAGTTTCTCGGGGGAACGCACACATTTTGCAAGAGAACGCAAAGTTTCTCGGGGGAACGGCACATATTTTGCAAGAGAACGCAAAGTTTCTCGGGGAACACACACATTTTGCAAGAGAACACAAAGTTTCTCGGGGGAACGCACACATTTTGCAAGCGAACGCAAAGTTTCTCGGGGAACACACACATTTTGCAAGAGAACACAAAGTTTCTCGGGGGAACGCACACATTTTGCAAGAGAACGCAAAGTTTCTCGGGGGAACGCACACATTTTGCAAGAGAACGCAAAGTTTCTCGGGGGAACGCACA
The DNA here is from genome assembly GCA_026230005.1 of Gila orcuttii. Lineage (NCBI taxonomy): Eukaryota > Metazoa > Chordata > Actinopteri > Cypriniformes > Leuciscidae > Gila > Gila orcuttii. The sequence goes on along the minus strand of JAPDVR010000021.1, from coordinate 9,589,653 downwards.
CATTTTGCAGGAGAACGCAAAGTTTCTCGGGGGAACGCACACATTTTGCAGGAGAACGCAAAGTTTCTCGGGGGAACGCACACATTTTGCAGGAGAACGCAAAGTTTCTCGGGGGAACGCACACATTTTGCAGGAGAACGCAAAGTTTCTCGGGGGAACGCACACATTTTGCAAGAGAACGCAAAGTTTTTCGGGGAACGCACACATTTTGCAAGAGAACGCAAAGTTTCTCGGGGAACGCAAATCTTTAGCAAGAGAACGCAAAGTGTCTCGGGGAACGCACACATTTTGCAAGAGAACGCAAAGTGTCTCGGGGAACACAAATCTTTAGCAAGAGAACGCAAAGTTTCTCGGGGGAACGCACACATTTTGCAAGAGAACCCACACATTTTGCAAGAGAACGCAAAGTGTCTCGGGGAACGCACACATTTTGCAAGAGAACGCAAAGTTTCCCGGGGAACGCACACATTTTGCAAGAGAACGCAAAGTGTCTCGGGGAACGCACACATTTTGCAAGAGAACGCAAAGTTTCTCGGGGGAACACATTTTGCAAGAGAATGCAAAGTTTCTCAGGGGAACACATTTTGCAAGAGAACGCAAAGTGTCTCGGGGAACGCACACATTTTGCAAGAGAACGCAAAGTTTCCCGGGGAACGCACACATTTTGCAAGAGAACGCAAAGTGTCTCGGGGAACGCACACATTTTGCAAGAGAACGCAAAGTTTCTCGGGGGAACACATTTTGCAAGAGAACGCAAAGTTTCTCGGGGGAACGCACACATTTTGCAAGAGAACGCAAAGTTTCTCGGGGGAACGCACACATTTTGCAAGAGAACGCAAAGTTTCTCGGGGAACGCACACATTTTGCAAGAGAACGCAAAGTTTCTCGGGGGAACGCACACATTTTGCAAGAGAACGCAAAGTTTCTCGGGGGAACGCACACATTTTGCAAGAGAACGCAAAGTTTCTCGGGGGAACGCACACATTTTGCAAGGAGAACGCAAAGTTTCTCGGGGGAACGCACATATTTTGCAAGAGAACGCAAAGTTTCTCGGGGAACGCACACATTTTGCAAGAGAACGCAAAGTTTCTCGGGGAACGCAAATCTTTTGCAAGAGAATGCAAAGTTTCTCGGGGAAAGCACACGTTTTGCAAGAGAACGCAAAGTGTCTCGGGGGAACGGCACATATTTTGCAAGAGAACGCAAAGTTTCCCGGGGAACGCACACATTTTGCAAGAGAACACAAAGTTTCTCGGGGAACGCAAACTTTTTGCAAGAGAACGCAAAGTTTCTCGGGGAACGCAAATCTTTTGCAAGAGAATGCAAAGTTTCTCGGGGAAAGCACACGTTTTGCAAGAGAACGCAAAGTGTCTCGGGGGAACGGCACATATTTTGCAAGAGAACGCAAAGTTTCCCGGGGAACGCACACATTTTGCAAGAGAACACAAAGTTTCTCGGGGAACGCAAACTTTTTGCAAGAGAACGCAAAGTTTCTCGGGGAACGCAAATCTTTTGCAAGAGAACGCAAAGTTTCTCGGGGGAACGCACACATTTTGCAAGAGAACGCAAAGTTTCTCGGGGAACGCACACATTTTGCAAGAGAACGCAAAGTTTCTCGGGGGAACGCACACATTTTCCAAGAGAACGCAAAGTTTCTCGGGGGAACGCACACATTTTGCAAGAGAACGCAAAGTTTCTCGGGGGAACGCACACATTTTGCAAGGAGAACGCAAAGTTTCTCGGGGGAACGCACATATTTTGCAAGAGAACGCAAAGTTTCTCGGGGAACGCACACATTTTGCAAGAGAACGCAAAGTTTCTCGGGGAACGCAAATCTTTTGCAAGAGAACGCAAAGTTTCTCGGGGGAACGCACACATTTTGCAAGAGAACGCAAAGTGTCTCGGGGGAACGGCACATATTTTGCAAGAGAACGCAAAGTTTCCCGGGGAACGCACACATTTTGCAAGAGAACACAAAGTTTCTCGGGGAACGCAAACTTTTTGCAAGAGAACGCAAAGTTTCTCGGGGGAACGCACACATTTTGCAAGCGAACGCAAAGTTTCTCGGGGGAACGCACACATTTTGCAAGCGAACGCAAAGTTTCTCGGGGGAACGCACACATTTTGCAAGAGAACGCAAAGTTTCTCGGGGAACACACACATTTTGCAAGAGAACGCAAAGTTTCTCTGGGAACGCAAACTTTTTGCAAGAGAACGCAAAGTTTCTCGGGGGAACGCATTTTGCAAGAGAACGCAAAGTTTCTCGGGGAACGCACACATTTTGCAAGAGAACGCAAAGTTTCTCGGGGGAACGCACACATTTTGCAAGAGAACGCAAAGTTTCTCGGGGGAACGCACACATTTTGCAAGAGAACGCAAAGTTTCTCGGGGAACGCAAATCTTTTGCAAGAGAACGAAAAGTTTCTCGGGGGAACGCATTTTGCAAGAGAACGCAAAGTTTCTCGGGGGAACGCACACATTTTGCAAGAGAACGCAAAGTTTCTCGGGGGAACGCACACATTTTGCAAGAGAACGCAAAGTTTCTCGGGGAACGCACACATTTTGCAAGAGAACGCAAAGTTTCTCGGGGGAACGCACACATTTTGCAAGAGACCGCAAAGTTTCTCTGGGGAACGCACACATTTTGCAAGACAACGCAAAGTTTCTCGGGGGAACGCACACATTTTGCAAGAGAACGCAAAGTTTCTTAGGGAACGCAAATCTTTTGCAAGAGAACGCAAAGTGTCTCGGGGAACGCACACATTTTGCAAGAGAACGCAAAGTTTCTCGGGGGAACTTACACATTTTGCAAGAGAACGCAAAGTTTCTCGGGGGAACGCACACATTTTGCAAGAGAACGCAAAGTTTCTCGGGGGAACGCACACATTTTGCAAGAGAACGCAAAGTTTCTCGGGGGAACGGCACATATTTTGCAAGAGAACGCAAAGTTTCTCGGGGAACACACACATTTTGCAAGAGAACACAAAGTTTCTCGGGGGAACGCACACATTTTGCAAGCGAACGCAAAGTTTCTCGGGGAACACACACATTTTGCAAGAGAACACAAAGTTTCTCGGGGGAACGCACACATTTTGCAAGAGAACGCAAAGTTTCTCGGGGGAACGCACACATTTTGCAAGAGAACGCAAAGTTTCTCGGGGGAACGCACACATTTTGCAGGAGAACGCAAAGTTTCTCGGGGGAACGCACACATTTTGCAGGAGAACGCAAAGTTTCTCGGGGGAACGCACACATTTTGCAGGAGAACGCAAAGTTTCTCGGGGGAACGCACACATTTTGCAGGAGAACGCAAAGTTTCTCGGGGGAACGCACACATTTTGCAAGAGAACGCAAAGTTTTTCGGGGAACGCACACATTTTGCAAGAGAACGCAAAGTTTCTCGGGGAACGCAAATCTTTAGCAAGAGAACGCAAAGTGTCTCGGGGAACGCACACATTTTGCAAGAGAACGCAAAGTGTCTCGGGGAACACAAATCTTTAGCAAGAGAACGCAAAGTTTCTCGGGGGAACGCACACATTTTGCAAGAGAACCCACACATTTTGCAAGAGAACGCAAAGTGTCTCGGGGAACGCACACATTTTGCAAGAGAACGCAAAGTTTCCCGGGGAACGCACACATTTTGCAAGAGAACGCAAAGTGTCTCGGGGAACGCACACATTTTGCAAGAGAACGCAAAGTTTCTCGGGGGAACACATTTTGCAAGAGAATGCAAAGTTTCTCAGGGGAACACATTTTGCAAGAGAACGCAAAGTGTCTCGGGGAACGCACACATTTTGCAAGAGAACGCAAAGTTTCCCGGGGAACGCACACATTTTGCAAGAGAACGCAAAGTGTCTCGGGGAACGCACACATTTTGCAAGAGAACGCAAAGTTTCTCGGGGGAACACATTTTGCAAGAGAACGCAAAGTTTCTCGGGGGAACGCACACATTTTGCAAGAGAACGCAAAGTTTCTCGGGGGAACGCACACATTTTGCAAGAGAACGCAAAGTTTCTCGGGGAACGCACACATTTTGCAAGAGAACGCAAAGTTTCTCGGGGGAACGCACACATTTTGCAAGAGAACGCAAAGTTTCTCGGGGGAACGCACACATTTTGCAAGAGAACGCAAAGTTTCTCGGGGGAACGCACACATTTTGCAAGGAGAACGCAAAGTTTCTCGGGGGAACGCACATATTTTGCAAGAGAACGCAAAGTTTCTCAGGGAACGCACACATTTTGCAAGAGAACGCAAAGTTTCTCGGGGAACGCAAATCTTTTGCAAGAGAATGCAAAGTTTCTCGGGGAAAGCACACGTTTTGCAAGAGAACGCAAAGTGTCTCGGGGGAACGGCACATATTTTGCAAGAGAACGCAAAGTTTCCCGGGGAACGCACACATTTTGCAAGAGAACACAAAGTTTCTCGGGGAACGCAAACTTTTTGCAAGAGAACGCAAAGTTTCTCGGGGAACGCAAATCTTTTGCAAGAGAATGCAAAGTTTCTCGGGGAAAGCACACGTTTTGCAAGAGAACGCAAAGTGTCTCGGGGGAACGGCACATATTTTGCAAGAGAACGCAAAGTTTCCCGGGGAACGCACACATTTTGCAAGAGAACACAAAGTTTCTCGGGGAACGCAAACTTTTTGCAAGAGAACGCAAAGTTTCTCGGGGAACGCAAATCTTTTGCAAGAGAACGCAAAGTTTCTCGGGGGAACGCACACATTTTGCAAGAGAACGCAAAGTTTCTCGGGGAACGCACACATTTTGCAAGAGAACGCAAAGTTTCTCGGGGGAACGCACACATTTTCCAAGAGAACGCAAAGTTTCTCGGGGGAACGCACACATTTTGCAAGAGAACGCAAAGTTTCTCGGGGGAACGCACACATTTTGCAAGGAGAACGCAAAGTTTCTCGGGGGAACGCACATATTTTGCAAGAGAACGCAAAGTTTCTCGGGGAACGCACACATTTTGCAAGAGAACGCAAAGTTTCTCGGGGAACGCAAATCTTTTGCAAGAGAACGCAAAGTTTCTCGGGGGAACGCACACATTTTGCAAGAGAACGCAAAGTGTCTCGGGGGAACGGCACATATTTTGCAAGAGAACGCAAAGTTTCCCGGGGAACGCACACATTTTGCAAGAGAACACAAAGTTTCTCGGGGAACGCAAACTTTTTGCAAGAGAACGCAAAGTTTCTCGGGGGAACGCACACATTTTGCAAGCGAACGCAAAGTTTCTCGGGGGAACGCACACATTTTGCAAGCGAACGCAAAGTTTCTCGGGGGAACGCACACATTTTGCAAGAGAACGCAAAGTTTCTCGGGGAACACACACATTTTGCAAGAGAACGCAAAGTTTCTCTGGGAACGCAAACTTTTTGCAAGAGAACGCAAAGTTTCTCGGGGGAACGCATTTTGCAAGAGAACGCAAAGTTTCTCGGGGAACGCACACATTTTGCAAGAGAACGCAAAGTTTCTCGGGGGAACGCACACATTTTGCAAGAGAACGCAAAGTTTCTCGGGGGAACGCACACATTTTGCAAGAGAACGCAAAGTTTCTCGGGGAACGCAAATCTTTTGCAAGAGAACGAAAAGTTTCTCGGGGGAACGCATTTTGCAAGAGAACGCAAAGTTTCTCGGGGGAACGCACACATTTTGCAAGAGAACGCAAAGTTTCTCGGGGGAACGCACACATTTTGCAAGAGAACGCAAAGTTTCTCGGGGAACGCACACATTTTGCAAGAGAACGCAAAGTTTCTCGGGGGAACGCACACATTTTGCAAGAGAACGCAAAGTTTCTCGGGGGAACGCACACATTTTGCAAGAGAACGCAAAGTTTCTCGGGGGAACGCACACATTTTGCAAGGAGAACGCAAAGTTTCTCGGGGGAACGCAGTTTCTTGAGGGAAAGCAAAACATTTTGCGAGAGAACGCAAAAGCATTGACTTATTATTCCTCCAATATCTCATATATATTTTTTATCACCATGTCCCTTTAGGGGTTTTATCTGAATGACACTAAAATATCACTGAGTCGGTCTAAACCTTGTACTCATTAAAATGATGTACTTTGCCTTTGCATCTATCCGAGATTAAACTTGAATTGCATATGAACATGTATGTTTGGTTGCATGTGCGTTTGCAGTGTGCTTGTTTGCTTCTCTTGTAAATACAATGTGCTTTGTCATTGAGTTTTAGCCTCAGACGTGACTTATTTTACTCAAGTCAGCAGATTTTGTTGTGTTGGCAAAGTCAAAGGCTCATAGCTCACACTCCATAAAGAGACAACCTTTGTTTTCACTACCGTTTGGGAAAAAATGTTTGATGACTCCTCCCACAGGAAAGAAACATCACACGTGCAGAGATCTCTTTATATCTCAAATGAAGAAAGCGCACTATATAGGTTCTGTCAGGCACTTTATATATAGAACCTTTCAGGGGTTCCTGTCATGGAATCATTTTATGGATTTAGTTTTAATTTATTTTTAATGAAACTTTATGAATTTAGCAGTTTGTAGATGAAATAACTTGTTTAACATGAACGGATTAAGCAATCATTTAAGACATTTTTTGTATATAGATCCTTTTTGGCATAAAGAGATCTTTAAAATTGAGTCAAGAATCGTAAGGACCGTAATGAGATTAAATGGAGTGCAAAATTAGATATTTCTCCTAAGAAAGCCACCACAGTAATCTCACACAGATATCTCGAACTGTGGACAGATTTGCTAAAAATCTGAAAATGTCAGAGATCCCAATATGAACTTCCATGACCAAATGTTCTGAATTATGATGTCCATTTTATTTGTGTTCATTTTAGGAGAAACATCTGAGACAGAGTTGATACTTAAATGAAAGCTTGAACACGTTTCTGCCTCAGAGTAAGCAACAAAACAAAGGTTATTGTAACTTTATTTCTTGTGATTGTGACTTAATACCCAATGCGAGCTTCACAATATCAACTTTAATCATGACATTTGTGCCATTTTATCTCATATTGTATTTCACAATATTACTTTAAACTTGGTCTCTCAATTCCCAGTTCCATACAAGTCCAGTGATTTTTCATGAGTGAAACTATCACATTTCGCTAATGTTTCTCACGTACAGTAAGAAATGCTGAACAAAACCACTCTTAGCCAGAGAGACGATTTGAAATAATAAACCACCTTGGATGAATGCAAATCAGTGGCTCGGTCGAAAAAGCATGTGTATCCAAATTCATCAACCCCAAACCATGTTTTGAATAGTATGAATATGGTCAGATAGGTTTAATGAAACAGTCAAGAGGGCGTCTGCTCTTTTCAAGCCATGTGCTTAATAAAACAAATTAGCATTAGGCTTATTTAGAGATTCCAACACATTCGACAGATGGCCACGAGGAAGACCAATATTTTCTTTGCCTGGGCATACCTTATCCTAAGAAAACAAACATGAAGGAAATCTGATCTCCACGCATCTCATCCTATTGTCCAACTGTGTTTCACGCTGACTCCTGGCTGTGTGCGTTTGCTTTACCTGCCCATTCAAGCTTGCATCTTCAGTGGAGCTGACAGCAAATGCCACGGCTGATATTTCAGGATGGAAATGTAGCATTAGCCATTATCTCTGAAAGGAGACAGATCAAATGAACAGTGCCGCTTTAAAAGGCCGAAAATGACCCTAAAGTTTATTAATAGATATTGTTTGATTACCAAAAACAGCATTTGCAATTAAGCACTACCATTAGCAAGTGGAAAATTGCTTGGTCCTCTCACGCATCAGTGTCTTTTATTTGAAAGCCTGTTTGTTGGTCAACAATATTCTATGTCCTCCCGCTGTTTCTTTCAAAACGACACAATGCACCGTCTGTTTTATTTCCAGCGTGCGTCGGTTAGTCCATTAACTATTCTTGTCGTAGGAATTATTTCAGTCAGCACAAATTTTATTCCATAAATCACATTTTTCCCACTGGATTAGTGTTGAAAACCCATTTAGATTTTTTTTAAACACTCAAAACAAATAATTTTTCATGACTTTATAAACTATTTGTTTGCACTTGTGGGAAGAGGCTTAAATAAGTGTAGTTACTTATTTTTTACTTATGATTGACTTAATGCTTATAGTTGATTCTACATGTAAAGCTGGGATAGCAGAGTGTGTTATAAATGCAATTTTTTTGCTGTTTTATATATATATATATATATATATGTATATATATATATATATATATATATATGCATTATATGCATTATATGGTTAAAAATGCAACGATTTTTATATTTTATTTTATCATTTATTGATATTTTATTGTAATTTTTAACTGTTAATATTTTTATTTAGTATATAATAGTATATTATTATGTTATAATATATTAAGCAATGTTATACTACTTAGCAACTATACATACACACATTTTGCTGTATTAAATGGGACATTATATAAATATATATATATATATATATATATATATACAGTATATATACTATTTTTATTATTATTCATTTTTAATATGAATTGTTAAAAACATTTAAAATATTGAAATGTTAGTATTCTTATTTATTATATATATTATTATATTATAGTATATTATATACTATATCATTAAACACTGTTATGCTGTATGAAATATATATGACGTAACTAAAAGTGGATCATAAACCAGAATTGTTAACTTCCTTGCGATTCTCATCCCTCCATTCCTCTGACATTGTGTCATTGGTCAGAACATCTCTATGAACCCGCTGAACTCATGCTAATGAAAACACCTCATCAATACGGCACACGGGAAAGATACCACGAGCAGATGAATTCTGAGTGCATGAATGGACAGATAATAGCCATCAAGAGCAGGGATGTGGAAACTTCCACTGTGGAGTGAAAACACCCTGGTCAGAGGGATCAGATTACTGTATAGGACATTAGGAGGGAAATTACATGTACATTTTTCATCTTTCATGCATATTTTGTATACGTGATCAGCTTGATTATCCATTTAGGGGGGGAAATCACAGTGTAGATCTCGAATTCATTTTTTTTTCTTTTTTTTTTTTCTCATAGGCATTATAGGTGCTTGCTAAGGCTCATACTTAACACTCGTCTGGTCTAATTTGTTTCTGATTTTATTTGATCTATGGAACTTTAGGAAAAACATCAGAGACAAAATTGATACCCTACTGATAGCTATGTAAAAGACAATTTTCATCTGAATAGATTTGAAGAAAAACATTTATATTCCCAGACAGTTTTCCAGACATGCACATTAGCGTACTAAGTATCGTCCTCTCGTTTCATTGATATTCATACCGAGGTTGGGTCGCTCCGAGTGGACACTCAGTGGCACTTCCAGATGGAAGAATGATGCTTTGTTTTTATAGGCGGCCTGGAATGTGTCCAGATCTGTGGACATCTGCCAGATTAGCATATGAGATCCCACCCACCTGCACTATGAATGTGTTGGTGGTCTGATGATCTCTCCATGGATGAAAGTCGGCAGACGTTTTAATGATGTGGCCATTGTGAAGCTTTATCAAAGTGCCTTCTGCTTTAACTCAAGGTGTTTCAAATTTATGAAGATATGCATTGGTAACTAAATGCACTAAAAATAAAAAGTTTGGACACACTTGACTAAATGTATTTTTCTCATGAACTTAAAAACTTTTTGGCTTTAACCAAAAAAAAAAAAGCGATAAAATTAGTTTTGTAAATAGGAATTTTATGTGTTCATTTTTAAGTATTTATATGTATTTATTATTATTTTATTTATATATATATATATAAATTAGGAGGGGGGGGGGGGGTGCATGTGACCTCCTTCAATACAGTCCTTGCTTAATAATTGTTTTTTTTTTTTTTTGTTTTTTTTACAGATAGTGCCCAACATGCATGTGAACTCCTTCAATACAGTCCTTGCTTAATAAATTATTTTATTTTATTTTATTTTATTTTTTTATTTGTTTTTTTTACAGATAGTGTCCAGCATGTGACCTCCTTCAATACAGCCATTGCTTTTTATTTTATTTTATTTTATTTTATTTTATTTTATTTTATTTTATTTTATTTTATTTTATTTTATTTTATTTTATTTTATTTTATTTTATTTTATTTTATTTTATTTTATTTTATTTTATTTTATTTTATTTTATTTTATTTTATTTTATTTTATTTTATTTTACAGATAGTGCCCAACATGCATGTGAACTCCTTCAATACAGTCCTTGCTTAATAAATTATTTTATTTTATTTTATTTATTTAATAATTTTTTTACAGATAGTGTCCAGCATGTGAACTCCTTCAATACAGTCCAAAATAGCACCTCGTTCACTTGGTTGGGAGAATGGAAGTGTTTTGACACCCATTCCTCGTCACTTTTCTTTCTTTCTTTCTTTCTTTCTTTCTTTCTTTCTTTCTTTCTTTCTTTGTGTATGTTTGTGAATTATGCAGTTGCTTTGAGAACACACAATCTGTCGAAAGTCATTTGAGCTTCTCTTGACCAATTCCACCTGTCTAAAACATTCATAGGCTTCCTTCCTTCCTCTGTGTGAGAACAATCCCTCAAATGCTCGTATGTAAATACCACACCAATTCTTAGTAATGGATAAGATGCATATGCAAGACACACAAGACACACAAGCCCAGGGCCAGATATCATCTATTAAAAAGGCCCTGGTGTAACCCAACACCAATGTAGGAATGCATTCAATCACTCCTATTGTGTTTGGTTACATACAGTTCCCTTTTGTCTGATAAGTGCACCCTGGCCGGAGAGATAACAGCACTGGCCTAAAAGCTCAAATGAGACACTGGGTGTCAACACCTCGGCCAACAGGATTCCTGGACAGATTAATCTTCTGGGTTCAGGGTCTATGTAGGTGGTAATAGTCTGGAAGTCATGATCTGGGAATATTTAGGTCGGAACCTTCTTAAATTAATGTTTGACCGTTTTATTGCTCAGGCGTAATGAAACTAGTCTGACACCTAATGAGATGTCAGATACGGAAAATACTGGAGACAAACTGGACAATGATTAGTGCTTATGTTTTGTCTGTGTAGTAGTAATATATTAATAGTATTAGTTGTTATAGGTGAGTTGTTATGTTAAGAAATATTCTTTTTTTTTTTTTTATTAGGTCAACACCACAAATTTTCTAGTTTCCGAATCTTCCATTTAAAGATAAATCCACTGCAATACTTTATCTGTCTTTCACTCTGTAAATCTCACTTAGGAACTTCAGCCGACACATCTGAACATGCTTCCTCTGTGAGTAAAGCCAATTAGCAACTCTGGGATTCAAGTCTCCCACTTCGGGGAATAAGCGAGTGCAGTTTGTAAGCATGGCCTACAGGTTTATTCTAATGTCACCATTTAACATTCAGACTTCACAGCTTCTGTTCTTTTCCACGGACTCTCTCATGCCTGGACTGTTAGTCAGGATGTAATGAGCACTATAAACCGAGTCGAAACGGCCAGTCAAAGGGTCAGCATCTGAATAGGTAACATCAATTTTATGCCTGAGTTGCTGTGAGTCAGGATATGAAACCTCAAGGCATTGTGAAGAACAGCTTAAGATAAAAGGGCGAAGCGGAAGTTGACGGAAGATTTGTCATCAGACTTTTTCTTTTCAAAGTGTGGGCCTCTTTAAGGTTTTAAATTACAGAAGACTTATGTCGGCTTCATTTATTAAATTATTTATTTAAATATATTAAATATGTATGATTATTATATAAAATAATTGTAAATAATTATATTTTTTAAAAAACATGTCATTTAATATATATATATATACTTTTTCAAGGCAGCAGCTAAATTCTATTTACACTAAAAATAGAAGTGTAAATGCAGATACTGTAAGTGACATACTATTTGCACCTCAGTGTTGTTGTGCATTAAACGGTATGTAATAATAACATTAAATGTAAATGATTATATTTATTAAAATTATCAAATGGATGCCGTCTTATTGGGACAATAAAGCCCTCCATACATCTAACCCTAACTGATAAACAGTTTATTATAACACGTTAGACACTTTATTTCCAATTTTCGAATATTTTCTCCATTTTCAATACAGATTCTTTCGTAATTTTGTCTGGCCCAATCAGACGTCAGTGGACGGAGTTAGTGTAAATAGCCTCTGCCAACAAGGCACTTAGTGTACATTTGCACTTAGTGTAAAAAGACAATTTTTTTTTTTTTTTAAAGATAACAGTTTTGTGCTATATATATGTATGCATATTTTATGTTATTTAGTATTCAAGTCAAGTATGTCTTCAAGTCAAAAATAATTCTAAGGCTTTTACAGTATTTTACACAACAATAAAATCCTACCATAAAGACAAAGAACAAATATATAAAAAAAAAAATGTGCTAAAACTGAAATTATTTCCCCTGGATTAGAAAATTTTATGACTTTTGTAGAGACTAGCTCAAACTTCAGCCTGTAATAATAGTTTCCATATGTAAGGCCTTACGCACCTTTAACAAGGTGTTAATTGCACAGTTTGTGAAGGGAAGCATTAGTTATTTCCATCTCGCTTTCTTTGTGGTGGGACACATTTTGTGCACAAGTTCACACAGGACCGGGCAGTAATTATACATGGCTCGTATGTGCAGTCAGCTATATCAAGAGAAGCACTGTTTCCCAACGCTCGAATGATGGGCGAATTCAAGTGCTATTACAGTGTGGTCAGCCATGAAGCGCACTAAACACTCCTCACGTCTCCAGTCACTCCAAAAAGAAAAGGTTAACAAGCTAATTTCCTAATTCAAAGCCCAAATCAATGCCAGCAAAGAAGAAGTTTTGAACCCTTCAACCTGTATTTTAAGAAGACACAGACTTCACTGACTTGAGGAAATCACAGCAAGTAGAGTGATTTGTTGGTCTTGATCTTTCATCAGTTTTTTGGAGGGGGTCTAATCCAGAACAACTGTGCAGCTTTGGCAGGAAGGCAGCGTTACACAGTCGGGGGAGGCAGAGCACATCTATTGTCCTTGAAATTGTTTAATTATCTCCTCAGCGGGGGTGTGAGCTCAGTCAGAAGGCCGGTTTGTGGAGGATTCAGAATCAGAAGCTTGACACCTTTCACTGGCGAGTCAAAGAGCCATTACTGAGGATCAGGAAGTTAGGGCAGTTTAGCTTTGAGGGCTAAAAATTCTAATTTCACGCCTTGATCTTGGAGGTGAAGTATTGTAACTTATAATAATATAAGTTGCAAATAAGTACTTTCTGCCTTGCCTTGTTTAATACATTCTAAAGGAGTAGTAAAGAAGACACCATTTGGACATTAAGTTTGAACATTTTGGTTGTCATTTTTAAAAAGTTTCCTGCACACAGGTAATATATATACATTTTTAATCTGCTATTCAAATATGTTTAATCACTTACCGAAATTAGGCAATTTTGGCATTTTTTGACTTTTTATTGACAGGACAGTGAATGAGAAAGCAAGGAGAGATAAGACCGTGATCGGAGAAGGACTTAAAGGGATAGTTCACCCAAAAATGAAAATTCTGTCATCATTTACACACCCTTAAGTTGTTCCAAACATGTATGAATTTCTTTCTTCTGTTGAACACAAACAATGATATTTTGAAGAATAGTTATTTCGACCCAAACAGTTGATGGGTCCCATTGACTTCCATAGTATTTTTTTTAACTATGGGCCCCGTCAGCTGTCAGGTTATCAACATTCTTCACAATATCATCTTTTGTGTTCAGCAGAGTAATAAAACTCATACCGGTTTGGAATAACAGGTTTGGAGGGTGAGTAAATTATGACAAAATTTCCATTTTTGTGTGAACTATCCCTTTAAGCTGAAACTGAAACTCATAAGGCCATAGACTTAAAGTGAGACAAATTTCTCTTGAGGCAGTTGTGGTATATTGTTATACACCCAGAAAGAAAAGCTTTTTCTTACACTAAAAGCTTACACCCAGCAAGAATAAGCTTTAATAACATTTTAAAGTTATTAAAATGCACTGGAAGGTCTTCTGTAACTCAACACAGCCTTGCAGTTACACCAAGCCGCCACTAGTAGTGCTGTGAGAAAGCAAGAGAATTTGAATCACAACACTGACACATGGAACTCCATGCTGCTCTGTATATATATGAGCACCTCGTGGACATATGATAGAATCCTACTGAGACAAATGACATATTTGTTTCATAATACCGCTAGGTTAACACAATTTTTTAATCAAAATATTAAAGAGAAAATCTTTTTTTTATTGCAAATAAATTTCTGTCCTCAGAAAGAGTGTCTTCCTCTTCCAGTGTTCACCAGGGCAGGTCGCCAGACCTCCCACCATTCTACACAAATCCTGCAAGTGTGTGTGTGTGTGTGTGTGTGTGTGTGTGTGTGTGTGTGTGTGTGTGTGTGTGTGTGTGTGCGTGAGAGAGAGAAGTGACGATATGCCAGACAGTTACAGAGAAACACTGCCTTATCAAACCATCAAGAGGCCAAATATAGAGACACAGCTACAAGTGGACACAGTCCAGATATAAACAACTGGTAAACAACCAGCCAAATGCCTAAATATCACCGCTCAAGCCGTTCTCCTGTACTTTACTGGGATAGTTTGGAATGGGTAAAGAAACTAGATTAACATGTTAAAGGGAAAAGAAGATTGTGTTATTTACTCACCTCAAATGGACTTATGTCCAGCAACAAAGACAAACATGTCTGGGGGTTTTGTCAAATCTAATAATTTTCTAAATATCTTTGTGTTTTGCAGAAGAAAAAAGAAAGACATTAAGTTAAGCAAATTAACTTTGGCAGCCCTAAAGTATGGAGGGCCAAATTTCTCAAAATTAAATCATTAAAGAAATGTTGAAATATAAAAAATTAATATATTGAAAAGTTGTTACATTTCAAAAATAGTAAAATGATAAAAGTGTAATAAAAAATCACATATTTTTTTAATATTTTTAAAATTATATATATATATATATATATATATATATATATATATATATATATATATATATACATATAAAATACAAAATCTTAATTATATATATATATATATATATATATATATATAAAATTCTAAACTATAATAACTCTAGTAAGAAATGTCTTTAAGACAAATACAATTTCTATATCCAAGACTATTATAAAGTTATTTTGGTTACACTTTATTTTAAGGTCTCCGTGTTACACTGTGATTATACATTTAAGTACTAAGTAATTTTAAGTAAATTCCTACTAACTATGGGGTTAAGATTGGGGTTTGGTTTGTGGTTTGTTGCATGTAATTATGCATCATTTATAGTTATTACTATAGTAACTACATGTAGCGTGTGTAACAATGATACTGTAAAATAAAATGTCACCATTCATTGTGTGCACATATTGAAATATACCCAGTTTAGAAGAAAAAGATTGGGTTGAACACTTCACAATTGGGCACTAAAATCAAATTTAAAAACGTCAAGCTTAGTGATATGAGTCTAGACAGTCTGATCGCCCGCTATAATAACGGCTAATCATGTGATGTGAAAAGTTAGGCCAACCCATGTGACCACTCTGAAAGATGACTCACAGCTATTCTCTGCATATTTTTGCCATAATGCTGACCTTTGGGAACATGAACAGGCCAGTAGAGTTCAATCTTTGATCAGCGTCCCTAAATTTGAGATACTATAACAGTACCCTGCACTTTTTCCGACATATTTTGATCCATTTTAATTTGATTGTGAAGCATTAGACTAATCTTGTTTGTATTTTGCGGGTGTGTAGATGTCCCCACCCTCCATTGACCCATTAGCTCTCCCAAGTCAAACACACCCAGCCCCCCTCTCTCTTGCTCTTTCTTTCATAGGAGGAGGGGTGGTGAGGAGAGATTACAAACCATCTGAATCTCTTTTAACTGAGTGACCAGAGAGGGATGAGGGCAATTATTCCTGCATGATGCATTCCTTCCCAAAAGAGCATTCCAGCTTTGTGCAACACGTGGAATGCAACTTAAAATGCATCTAAAGCAGATTGCATGTTTCCATGACCTCAGTTTTGGAAACGCAGATATAAACACTCGTGTTATAGTCAAATGATGGGATTTGTACATTCAGAAATCATTCAAATATGCTTATTTGTTGCTCAATTATTATATATTCCGAGTCTTTAGAAGTCATACAATTAGTAGTAGCTATAGAGCACAAATTGTGTGAAATACTTTTATGGTAATTTTTGGGTTTTCTTGGATCTTTTAGGAGCTTGAGTGCCGTCATTGAATGGCAAAGAACTGTGTGAAGGTTTGAAGCAACATGAGGGTGAGTAAATAATGAAATAATTCAGTTTTTGTAATTTTTTGGGTCATTACTTCATAGACGTGGTATCGCCAGAGCTGTAGATGGCCAGCTGGACTCGAAACACATGACAAATGATAAAAATCCAGCTGCCGCAGTTTGAGAAACAGAAACCTGCAATTAGAAAAGATTAATAAGCACATGCTCTAATGAAGACCCGCACCCACCCGAGCGCCCTCCCTCCCCCCTCAGGCGGATCTCTGGGAGAAAAACTGTTTGTTTGTTTTCCCTCTCTTGGATCATGTTGATTATGAAAAAATGGTTCTTTAGTTGTAACTGTCACATGGAATTTCCCGCCTATTTTTAATCAGAATGTTCATATTGCTTTATTTTAACAAGCCAAAACCTTGGCAATGATAAATACTCATGGGCATTTGTTTTAATGGAAATTTCCGTTCTCATAATTTCAGTGAGAAAGCTTGTTTCATTAGAGTCTGTCTTATTTTTCTTTTCAGAATTTTATTTTGTTTCTTCCATTTGGTTGTTTTATTTTTTTATTATTATTTTTTTTTTACTTCTGTCATCTGTTGTTTTCTCCTATTTCAAATTCTACAACCATATCCGTTTTATTTAATCTTTTTCGATTTTATATCTTATTACATTATATTCTATATTTATTTTATTATTTATATTGTTTTATTATATTGTTTTTCTCTTCATAAATATTTTATTTTATTATTTTACTTTTCTTTTTTTTTTCTGTGTAGTCTGTGTTGTTTTCCAGAATTATTTTCTGAATATTTCAAAATCCATAACCCAAACCAACTGATTGTCATTCCTTTTTTATTAATTTTGTTAAGTTTTTTTTTTTTTTAAATAATTTTTTTAATCCAACTCTTAACTTTCTATATCAATCCAACAGTACTCAAAGTATAACCCTCCTATACAACCTTCAAACTTGCCTAACTTTTCTTTTCTAGTTCCCCATAAATCCATCAAACGTATAGTTTGCGATGCCGCCCACAGCGCGTGTTCACACAGGTAACCCAAGAGCATCATAGTTCACGGTTGATGTTTTGCTATGAGTGCTCTCTTGTATGTATGTGTATAGTTTTGGTCAGTCATGTCTATCCGTGGTGTTAAATGGAGCACATCGTATCCCAGAACCCTCACTGTTCCCCTAGAAACACGACACCCCTGCTAGTATCATTTGCTGTTGCTTCTATTGGTTTTAACTGAGGCGTAGTCAATCGCTGCCACTATGAACCGAGTCGCATAAGCAGAGGTAAATATATCTGATGAGGCGAAGAGACTGTGTTTGTCTCATGCTACAGATCAGGGCTCATCCTAATGGACACATCTGGTTTATATTTTTCTGTGATGACGAGTAGGCCAGCGCTAAACATGTGTTTGTGTTTTTTGTGACATGAGGAACAGGAACTTGACTGATTGAGGGATCTCAGGGAAATGTTTATGCTGCGTCTTCTCATAAATAACTTGTTTGGGAACAGAAACTGTAGGACAGCTATAGGAAAACTGACCAATACAGAATTCCTATTATATTGAACAGTTCTCTCACAAAATTTTTACTTTGGCGTTACATTGATGGCATTCGATGGACATACGATGATTGTATTTATAGTGCATACTTTCATTTTACTCTGTTTTGGGGGATTCTTTATGATATAAGAGCTAAAGCGTCCTGAATGTCAAAGTAAAAGGTGCCATTTTCCATGAACTCACAAATGTTGTGGTAAAATCTTAACAGACTGTTTCCAGTGTCTGCCTTTCATCTGCAGTCGTTTTGTAATGACAAGCCCTGGATAGGTCAGGGTTAACCACAGGCACCATTAATGTTCTGTAGATGATAAGAATGCAAACCAAAGTTTACGAGTTTCTAAGCCAGGCCATATTTTTGAAACTGCAGTAGTTCATTAAAAAACTGTTAGTTCAAGAGATTGAATACTACTTTCATAGATGGCACCAACATTTTCATAAATCATACAATTGTCCAAACCTTTATAAGAATGGTGTGGGTTTAATGCAAGGTAAGAGTCCCGCACGCAGGCGAACCGCTGACATTTGATGTGGAATAATATTTACGTGGTCATTTGCGGTGTGAGTCGGGAATCTATATGCACTGGCGGACTGCGGGTCCAATAGCCAAGACTATTTCGACTCAGTTTGGTACCCACAGATAGGCGCCTGCTTTCAAACGGTCCCATACTTATCTGTGTTCACGCTCTGTAGTCTAAAGACTCACTCAAAAAAAATGAACGAGGAAGGTTGTGCACTTTACATAATATATTTATATTTAGTTTACTTATAATAATTGTGTTTTTTTTTACTTGAAATGTTTTTTTCTATTAAGGTCCACGTAATTACATCTCAACTTAACAGTACAAAGTCCTAACGCGTTGTCTAAACACAAACCATTTATGTTAAGTAAAAAATTTGTACATCCAGAGGGTGGCACTATAGTGCGACGCCAACTGCCATTTTGCCCTAACTTAATTTGATTGTGTTCAATCTGCTTAAATATATGTACAATTTAAATTTACTTAATTCGTTTGTGTTGGATTACATGAATGATTTGTGTTGCAATTTAAATTAAAAAAAAGTATTTTATATGCTGTTAAGAGTACCAATGGGCACATATACACCACAGAGTTTCAGGAAACACAACCGCATTTAAATGCAAAGTGAATCCGCTAAAATGTCCCCGATATTATATTACGTTAATGGCTAATGTTTGGCCATATGTTCTTCTAATTGGAGACCTCTCTGGTGTGATTAATGCAAATTTGTTCAAAATAGCCTGTATGGGCAGATGTAGGCAAAAGTTTTGTATTGTTTACATGACGGATGCACGTTCTCATCTTTTTTTTTTCTGTTAATTATTACCATGTTGGGCTGCGTGTCTGTTTTTCTTAAATGCATCAACTCAGAATGCCTAATGTTGGATTGATTGCTTGAGTTACATCAGGAAGTAAATGCGGGTGCCGTTCGGGTCGTGGTCTTCGTCAAACGGGTCGGGTCGGGTACGGAATTAAATTAGTGGTGCGGCGGGTTTATCAAACAGGACTCTGATTTGTGGGATAACGTTGATCAGCTCAGAAATGAATTTCGAGTCATCCAGGCACTTTTAATGGAAATAAACAGGTTGTACAGTAGCAGTTTGAGGTTTTACGGTCACAAATGTGAAGCCTGTGTTTTGTTCAAATTATTATTATATTGATCCCGAAACATTCCTTTAAACTAACCAAATGTGATTTTATAAAATATAAAATACACTTAAAAGGTAATTTAACCCAAAAGTGAAATAATCTACGTACCCTCATGTCGTTTTAAACCTTTCTTCTGTAAACACAAAAAAAAGTTATTCTGAAGAGTATTAGTAACCAAACAGTTTTGGTGACCTTTGACATCAACTGACAAAAAACCCTGAGACATTTCTCAAGTCTCTGGTGTTCCATAGAAGAATGAAAGTCAAACATGAGGGTGCATTTAATTCTGGAGTGAATTGTCCTAAAAAAATTTATTCTTTCCTAAGATTTAATTTATGAACCTTCAGTCTTAACAGCAGAGTCTGGTTATCTGAGGACGTTTATTTGCTGATGGGTGTCTCTTACCAGATCTCCCAGATTAACCAGTCTTAAACTGCAGCTATGCCTGGAATGTGTATAGTCATTGCACTGGTTGATAAATGACAGCGAATACCTAAACAAATGTGTCAAATCATGATCTATTACCTCACATTTTCATCTTACCTCATTGACATTTACATTGTGTTGCGAGGGAACATGTAATTAACATTCAGTCTAATGTCTTATTCCTCAGAAGGACACACTTTTGGTCACATCAAATCAATGTTTTCGCTGATTATATGTGATATGTTTGTCTTAGTCTCATTTTCCTCACAGCCACAGATCAATTTTGTTGCCGATCTGCCGTTTCAAACCGGAGAACTTGAGCCACATCTTTTGTTAACTGTAATGAAATACATGTTTAAAAAGGAGCACACGCATTAATTTTTCATATGGATTGTGGTTGACAACTTCAGCAAGGTCCACTATAACAACCTTCAAGGGCCCCCTGACCCTGGGAGGGGGTGACCTCTGACCTTATTTGGGCCTCTTTTATGAGGATTTTTTCGAGGCTCTGACCAGATGGCTGAACTATCAAAGGCTTTTTTATGAGAAAAATCTGCAGGCAAAAGCTGAGTAGTATATTTCTCTCATTGTGCCTTTAAGATGCCCACTGGAAGTTTCAACGGAAATTGGAACATTGATTGAACATTTGGGCAACATATCAACTAGTTAAACCTCTTTACACCTTGTGGGGGAAACTATATATGATCATAAAAAGAAATATAAAAATGTAATTAATATTTTTAGCAAATGTTCATAGTTTTCATAATTATATAAATTTATATAATTAATCATTTATATACATGTAATTACACACACATACACATTAATAATTATATATAGTATAACAATATATATATATATATATATATATATATATATATATATATATATATATATATATATATATAATATTAATAGTATATATTTATGATATATAAAACTTTTATTTCATTTTACATATTTTAGTTATATATTAGTATATATTTTTTATTTATATTTTTAAACAAATAATAATTAATTATTTTATTATATAATTTAATATATATATATATATACATATATATATACACAATTTCATATTGAAAATATATATATTTAATATTAACAATTATATATATATATTAATATTTTTCATAATATACTAAAATAAACATTTAGTTTATTTTAAAATGTATATATTAGTTATATATTAGTATTTAATATATTTTATTAAACATTTACATTATTAAAAAGTTTACATATTTTTATAATTAATTATTTTATTATATAATTTGATATTATTATTACATATGTATAATTATCTATAAAATTAATATATATATATATATATATATATATATATATATATATATATATATATATATATATATATATATTCATGAGAAATATTTTTTAATGTAGCCTATATATTAGTAGTACTTATATATAAATATTATATAATGTATATATGTATATATAATTTTTATTTTTACCAAATTTTCATATTTTTATCATTTTATCTTTAATTTAACAGTTAGCCTTATTTATTATCTGCCACAAGTAGCCTCAAATTATTTCTCAAATTCTATTCTTATAACAACGAATACAAGTGCTGAGTTAGTTTATAGTTGCGGCATTAAAAGAAAAACGTGTGTTCTTGAAAAGTTGTGTCTTCACTCTTACACCTGTGTATTGATATATTTTGTAAAGTATATTAACACATGTGGGAGCGTACATGATAATCCACAGAAATCCACAGCGAGAGGATAACTAGTGTTTTAGGAAGGGGAAGAGTTGTGTGTCCCTGGGTCGCTATAACTTCCTCGCTCCACATCACTCATATGGCTCCTTTATGAGAGATGAGCTATGGTTTCTGAGGGACCACTAGTTTCGCACAGGCTCCCTTCACTGTCAGCAAACAGCCTGGCTTCAATAAATATGATAATGTTCCAGAACAGGGCTCAGATTTGAAGATTATGGATTTTTATTTTAATATCGCAGCTAAACACCAGTCAAGACCCCAAGCTGCAAGAAAACAACTATTCAATGCTGTGGCTTTGCTATTGGGTATTCTGGGCATTCTGTGTGTTGTTAGTGCATTTCTAATGTGTTTTATGAGGTTGCTAGGGTGTCGCTAGGTTATTCTGGGTGGTTGCTAGGGTGTCGCTAGGTATGTTCTGGGTGGTCGCTAGGGTGTTCTGTGCTAAAAAAAACAACAACTGATAGTAAGTAGTGGAAGTTTGTGATTTGTCAGTAGCTTAAAGTCTCTGGCTTTCATTAATAATACTGCAGCAGTTCTCTGGTCAGGAAGTAGTGCGCTGGGTTAATGACAGCTGCTGTAAACATTACCAGTTGGGCACCCTCACCACCCCTTGTCTCCTCCTTCCCCAGAGCATGCTTCACTTTTTCCATGTAAAAACTTCAGGAAGAAAAACAACACACATGTAAGCCTTGAGAGCACATCTAGAGCAGAGTATACCGCTCATGTTCATTCATGCGTTCGATCGCTAATGCTCATGTACACTGTTGTTGATTATTTCAGCCCCATTATTTTTCTGTTTGTTTTGTTTTTTAATTGAAAATACTAATTTATCATTTATTTCATTTGATATATATTTTCCATGCATAGTAAAGATTACAATAAATTGTCAATAAATAATATAATATATTATATAAAACAAATATAAAGATAATAAATAAATTAATAATTAATTAATTTAATGCTATTTTGTCATTTTTTTATGATTTTGCACTAGGTTGATGGTTGGTCTCATTACTGTTTGTTTGTTTTCTTTTTTAAAAATGTAACTAAAAAATGTAAATAAAATTGAAATAATAATATGTTTTATTATTAAAAATATTATTCCTTTTATAATTATTTTATTATGAAAAAAATATTATTATTATTATTAAATTAAAATAAAAAAAAATTTCCCCCACAATTTCCTTTACTTTAATTTGTCTATAATTTTTCTATGATTTTGTACTAGGATTATGGTTGGGTTTAGGTCTGTTTTAGCTTATTTTTATGTTGTTGCTTTTTTGTTGCATTTTTTTTTTGTTAAAATGTAACACTTTTTTTATATATTTTTTTTTATAATTCATCACATTTTCCTTTCCTTATGATTTCTATAAAAGTGGACGCTACACCAAAACATGTCATAACACAAAACCACTATTAATTAATCAACCTGATTTTGTTAAAATATTTAGATTACTTTGTTTTATATACAAGAGTGGAATTGCAATTGGAGTAAATGCATTTCTAAAATGTTGTTCTGTCTTTGTTCTTCATAGGGTGGTAACCTAAGCTGTCCTGTGCTTGGTGTTTTAATGTGTCCATTCCTGTTCTTGATTGCACTTGGAGGTCACAGGATCTAAAGTCACTGGAAGCAGTTAAAATAATAGGAGCTGACCACATGTTGGAGGTTATGAGATGCGGCCCCTCGACATACAGAGGAGCCGCTGTTGGGAACACTGCTGTTGTGTCTCGCTGACCTGTTTGTTTAAAACTTACACAAATATTTGTGTAAACTGATTCACAGCAAACATTTGATGCAAGTTATTGCTGATATTTCAATACAAATACACAAAAAACACATAAACTAAGCTCTTTTTCTTTCCATTTTTTTAGATGACTCAGCTTCTTTTCATGTAATGGTGAGTAAACATGTGCATGTAAACATAAATCAAAATTTTGGTGTGTGTGATTGTTGGGAGACTGCACACTTCCTGTTTACCTTTCCTCACTGACACTTTACCTTTCCATCACTAGTGCATTTACACAAATATACACATACTTCGTCTCATCTTCATTACAAGTGAGAGGGGAGGTGGGGGATTGGGGGGTTTATTTGAGATAAGGGCTGGTGCAACTGTTCAGCAAATTGCAGCATCTTCCCTATACATTATTATTTCACACATGTGAACATATCAGTCAGTCACAATATACACTTGCATGAACTTCCAATGAAATAAGTAAGGAATAATTGATGACGGGCCATTGAATTATTAGAAAATAATACACACCCGAGGTGGTGACATGGACAGCGCCTTTATTACCTTGTTGTGGGTTTTGGTTATTTTGCTATTGTGGGATGTAAGGACCTTTGAAATAACTGAAATTATTTGGCAAAGTGATATGGACATGTAATGCGGTCAAGAACTACCTTATCCGTGCGTTTCCATGAAAATAATTGCATACCTTTGAATTTTTGTCAACTAATCAGATTCAAGCATTCAACAGCCCCATAGTATAATACTGTTTAATGTGTGATATATCATAATGTGATATTGTAAAATACAGAATCCATTCCTTTATAAGCTACTGTTTCTTTTTCTGTTTAAATTCTCAACTCGTTATGACGGGATTGTATTAGTTGCTAAGCAGTGAGTAGAGATTTAGTTATGGTGTTTGCTAATGCAAGCATTTCTGTTGCTCAAGCTTTGACCAAACCACTATTTTAAGCTTCAAGTATTTCAAAGTTGATGCAAACCCTCACTTTTCTAAGCTTTTCAAATGGATCAAACTTGATTTTCACTCTTTCACTTTAGGAACCGCTTACTTATGTTCTAAAATTCATGTAGAACATCATAGCAACCACATAGCAAGCTGCTAAACAACATAGCAATTACATAGTGCTAAAAACCACATAGAACACCTTAGCAACAGCATAGCAACGTGCTAAATACACCTACAACACCATAGTAATGACATAGTGCTAAAAACCTCCTAGAACACCCTAGCAACAGCATAGCAATGTGCTTAAATACACTTACAGCACCATAGCAATGGCATAGCAATGTCCTAAAAAACACCTAGAACACCCTAGCAACAGCATAGCAACGTACTAAAATACACGTACAACACCAAAGCAATGGCACAGTGCTTTAAACCCACATAGGACACTCTAGCAACAGCATATCAACATGCTAAATACACCTACAACATCATAGTAATGGCATAGTGCTAAAAACCACATAGAACACCCTAGCAACAGCATAGCAACATGCTAAAATACACCTAGAACAACGTAGCAATGGCATAGTGCTAAAAAAACACATAGAACACCATAGCAACACCATAGCAACGTGCTAAATACACCTACAACACCATAGTAATGGCAATGTCCTAAAAAAACACCTAAAACACCCTAGCAACACCATAGCAATGTGCTTAAATATGCTTAGAACACCTTAGCATCATGATGGCACGTTTTGCTGGGGCAAATATCACTTTTAATTTTGTTTATTTTTAAAAAATAAATGTAGTTTCATTAGTAATTCCTCTTTTCCCTCTGTAATAGAAGACTGCATGTCATCCCTCTAGTTACTGGCAACCTTGAGCGGCTGTGCACTGGGAACAATTAGGATTAATGAATAATCAGACCCTTCTGAAACCGACTGGCCAAATCAACTAACTGTTATCCATCTTTTTCCACAGAGCAGCGGCCACCAGCCGGGCCCGGTCATGACAGTGACCCTCAGCTCCACGCTAGCGCACATCTGCGGCCCACGAGTGTCTCCAGCTGCCGGCGTCTCCGCGTCGTGTGGACACACACCTGTCCAATCCCAGCATCCGTTCAAAGCATCCGTTTGAGCTCGTTCAAAGGACCGCCTCTAGCGAAAGCGCATCCCAAAATGACTTCCGATTAGTCTCTTGACTTTGAACTACCCAGCTGCTTTGTGATAACTTCTCCATCCGTTTGCTAAGCAGCGTACAGTGAAGTCAAGGGCCTGAAACGCTGACCACTTAGTGCGCATCCAAAATGTGTATTTCATTATGTCGCTTCTTCAACTTTTTCCTAACAATCTGTAATGGTGTCAGGAGTCGCGCAACCATCAGGAAGGCTTTTCCGTTCCGTACGCGCGGTTCGCTCGTCTCTTTATGCTAATCTTCTGAATGGCCTGTGATTGAACAGTGGGTGACTGCCAGCTCCTTTCTGTGCTGTGCTTTCTGCTTTCTAATTTTTAGTTACTGTTGAATTCGCCGAGCTTCAGAGGACACAAAGGGCTCCTGAACGCAGGCCAGCCCACCCCACAGATGGTCGGGGGATCAGAGCCTGTCAGCACACTCCAACAAGCCGGGCACCGGGGTTCAGTCTCCACAGGAGCATAGCGAGTCTGAATGGGAGCATTTCCACTCGCTTCTAAAGCCCCCTGCCAAGCATTTGTAAAATGATTTGTGGCAAATTTGTTGGATCAATATGGATGCCCGGAGGTGAGGCTCCTTCTGTGTTGAAGCACCGCTTGGTTCCTCGTGGCTAAGCTAAAGCGGATCCGTTTGAAGCGCTGTGGCGGTAAAGACATCTGGAGCTCGGGAGGTGATGATGACACGTTGACCGTGACAGAACTCGCTAAGCCGTCCAAAGCACGCTGAAGATTTGTAATTAGTTGTGATAGGCTTGGGACAAAGCGATTGTGTTTGAGGTGACTCGCATTTGCTAAGTGAGTTTGTGAACATCTGGAAGCGTGACGAGGAAAAAGAAGAAAGTATAGGTTAGGCTTGTTGGTAAAGGAACATTCTGGGTTAAATGCAGATTAAAACTGAAGTGTGCAAGTTTTCAGAGGACACCAATGGCTTTTTTTTGTCACCAAATCAATGTTTTGCCCATTCTCTTCTGCCAAAAAAATGTACACCTGAAGGGTGATAATAATATTAAATAAATAATTATTATTATAGGATATTGTTTTTATTGTATTTTAATATTTAATTATTTTAATTTTATAATTAGAGTTAATAATAATAATAAATAATAAATATGTATTATAGACATAAGACATTTGTTATATAAAATAAAATATTATTATTATAGGATTTAATATTTTATTTATTATATTTTCTTTTGCAGTACAATAGGAATATTACAATAGTAATTTATCTTTATTTCTTATAATTAGCATTCATTAATAAATAATTAATATTATAAAATACTTTTTATTTATTTTTATTTATTAGCAATATTTATTCTGATTTTCTTAAGAAATTAAGACAAATTACTATTGTAATACTCCTATTGCACTGCAAAAGAAAAATAATTAATATTATAAAATACTTTTTTAGTTTATATATATATTGTTATTATTACTATTTTTAATATAATTTTTGTTTCTTGTTTTCCTGTTGTACACATTCTTTTAAAGCACTAATATTGATAATAATGATAATAATTATTGTATGTTATTATATTTTATTTTATTTTACTGTAAAATAGTAATATTACAATAGTAGTTAGTTAGAGTTTATAAAAAAAATATTATTAGTACATATTATTAATGGTACTGTAAAATAAAATATATAAAATCCTATAATAAGTAAAAATCCTATAATATTAAATGATACTTCTACTAATTATTTTATACACACACGCACACACACACACACACACACACACACACACACACACACACATATATATATATATATATATATATATATATATATATATATATATATTACAGTACAGTTCTTCTGACAGCAAAATTCATCACAGTTATGCACTTACAATGGATGTCTGTATGGTGACCAGTATACAGAAAGTCTTTAAACCTTCATTGTGTAAGCAGGTGTTAAATGCACTTTTTGCGGTTGCCTGCTGCTTCACAGGAGTAAATGTTCACATCTGATTTCCCCTCCCATTCCATCTTTGTGCATCTCTTTCTCTCTGACTTTTTGTATCTCCCCTTTTTTCAGTGTCTCCCTCTCTCTTATATAAGCCGTTGTCCAGCTGGATAGCACAAGGACAAAAGCTTCAGTCATTGCTGTTGAATGGACCGTGGCTACAGGTCATTGTTGCTGAGATTCTCATCTCATATGGTCACATCAAAAACCTGTTGCTAGAAATGTCACATTCACATTTCATTTACACATGAAAAACGGCAGATAATGCATAGACACCTAATCCATTCGAACACGTTTCCATGCATCACTTCCGCATCTGCACGTCGACTGGCTTGCATCCCAAAAACAATAGGTCTAAAAGCCTTCAATGTGATGTTGTGGTCAGTGTGATTGCTTAAACCCTGCTGACCGCTGAAGTGGGTTGGATTTCCTGTGGTACATAAACATCCCCAGTGATACACTAGCAGGTAAACTGAGGTTAGACACACGGCCACAGACCGCAGCCACACTGTTTGCATATTGTAATTTTACTCTGTTCACAACCCCTGTGGTTGCCTAGTGCTGCTACCATTTATAACTTCAGTAAGGCCTGATGGAGATGCTGCATTAGGCAGAACATCCCAGAGGAACATTTTAGTGCTCAGAGGTTGATCAGGTGACATAGAGGTCATAGTTATGATTTGTTTAAAGGGGTCCTATTATGCTTTTGTATATTTACAACTTTTGTTATTGTGTGATGTTGCTATTTGAGCATGAAAAAGGTCTGCAAAGTTTCAAAGCACAAAGTCCTTCCAGCGGGAGTTATTCTCTATATCAGTAACTGTTTCTGAACTCCCTGAAACGCCGCCATTGTAGTCTTGATTTTTCTTCCGGGAACGAACACGTCACAATATTCCTTATTTAAATAATTCATACGCAAAATAAATTGACGAGGCCTGGTTGAGTTAGTTAGTAGTGTGTTGAAACTCGCGGTTATGGTAAGGGGCGGGACATTTCCAAAACACAATCAAAGCAGTTGACCAATCATAACACACTGATCCAGCCGACCAATCAGAGCACATTGTGCTTTTCAGAAGGAGGGGCTTCATAGAGACTAAACAGAGCGTTACTGACAGACTTGGAAGAGAGGAGCTGCCACAATGTCAAATATGTAAAAAAATATGTCACAATTTTCCTCATTTAAATAATTCCCGCTTAAAGGAACACGCCGACTTTTTGTGACTTTAGCTTATTCACCGTATCCCCCAGAGTTAGATAAGTCCATACATACCTTTTTCATCTCCGTGCGTGCTGTAACTCTGTCTGACGCACCCACCGCTAGCCTAGCTTAGCACAAAGACTGGAAGTAAATGGCTCCAGCTAGCATACTGCTCCCAATAAGAGACAAAATAACGCCAACATTTTCTTATTCATATGTTGTGTATAGTCATAGTCACTATATTTGTATAGTCACAGTGTATAGTCACGCCTATAGTCACAGGCGGGGCCTGGTTGAGTTAGTTAGTAGTGTGTCAAAACTCGTGGTGATGGTAAGGGGTGGGACATTTCTAAAACACAAATATGTAAAATATAATGTGTTTTTTTAACATTCAAGCATGAAAACTTATTCTAGCAGACAGTGACACCAAAAACAAAATGAAGAGTTTGTAAAAGGGCATAATAGGTCCCCTTTCAGTACAATCATCTCTGTTTCTCCTAAAATGCATGTAAGGAATAATTGACGACAGGGCGTTGAATTATTAGAAAAAAAGTGGGTGTGCATTATTTTCTAATAATTCAACGGACTACAGTCCATTATTCCACTTATACTACAGTTACCACACCTCAACACATTGTTCAGATGTTGTATTTTAAGACAATTTTCAGGTTTTTTTCTTTAAAACATTTTGATAATCCTGATAATATGTTTGAAAACTTTTTTGAAAAAAAATAATGATAAAAACTCATATATTTTGTAATCATATTTTTTTGTCATATTTTCTAGCAATCCTCACCCTTGTCCCGTCCTGTACGTTTGTTCGGAGGTCTCACTGACCTGAACGAGACTGATGATGTATTTACTAAACAGCCCAAAATATGTGAGCCAAGGATGTTTTTTTGTAAAACAGAAGTTGGCTGATTTCCACAACAGACTCGTGTGTTCCGCCGTCTGCCGGTCTTCAAAGAGGGTGGCGGCACAAAAAAAAACATAATCGGCAGAACATCCCATAATTCTGAATGTGAGGCAACAGATGTTGATGGTGAAGAAAGGGGCTCTCAGGACTCGGGCCTGTAGAGCTGTCCATTGTTCGGCCTCAGAGCCATTTATGTGGTCGCCATGGCAACGCTATGCCACTTTTATCCATTTCCCTTCGCCGGACGCATGCTAATGCGAGATCATAGCTCTTATTGACAAAGATGATAGAAGCAGAACAACAAACAGAACGGCGTGGATGAAAGCTTACAGGGCTCCGAGCTTTCATGTACAAGGTGCAAAACAGTTTTATTTAGCAGCACACAGTTTGTTTGATTATCATTATGAGTATAAAGCGAACAGAATATTTTATGATGTTCTCGTTCAGGTGAAAACGATGTTATAAGTTGTTTACAGCTTATAAAATGTCTCAGCGGCGACACTTGTTATTGGAATCCAAGAGCGATTTTGGTAAAATGTCAGAATGACCATGTTCTCCATCATATAGAGTGTATTGTAGAATATACTGCACGTGTCTGGAGGAGGTCAGTGCTTCTGCTTGTAATGGATGCAGATTTTCTTTTTATACGACAAAAAGACTATTGTCCCTGGGACCAAAGCTGTCCGTGTCAAAGGCAGTTGTAAAGTGTCCGGCCAGGTGTTGATCTGTCTTCGAGGTATTGGACAATGGTGGGACTCATTGTTAAGTGCCCTGTGCTGTCTCTCTAGTCATTCACTCACAGATTATGTTCATTCACTTGTAGATTAAGTCAGTTTTATGTAAGATTTGTAAGAAAGGTGGTTTTGGTACATGAGGTTTACAAATGTTTGAAATACTGTGAGTAATATTAATATTGCTGCTGTACAATATAGCATACATGAATTACCCGTAGCAGATCTATACAGGTGGAGCTGAAGGGTTTCTGAAAACGCTAACAAAAGGCAAGAAAGTGTGTGTTGAGCAGCGAGCTCATTGGCTACCAACAGAGCGGGAACCAATCAGCTGCGCCCTATAGAGAATGATTCAATTGCAAGCAGATTGGGTTAAAGACTTCTGAGTGTGTGCCAGGGCTTGACTTGAACTCTTTTGCTCACCAGCCACAGTGACTAGAGGTTTTCTAAGGTTACTAACCGCTCAGCATTATCACTGGCCACAATTTTGACATCAATACCATGGGAAAAAGCTGTCATATAGATATTTTTAATAGTATCTCATAATTTGGCAGCAGGTATGGCTGCTGTCACTTTAAGACCTGTCGATGGATACATTATACTTTTACACGTGCGTTTTCATTCTCAACTGTTTACATTCACTTAAAACATAACTGACTGTGTCGCCATCGCCAAGACAGGCAATTTTGGGTAAAGCCTGCGACATATAGAGTTTCATGACTGAACTTTGTATTTCTCCTTGCTTATTACAAAAAATATACAGGTCCTTCTCAAAAAATTAACATATTGTGATAAAGTTCATTATTTTCCATAATGTAATGATAAAAATTAAACTTTCATATATTTTAGATTCATTGCACACCAACTGAAATATTTCAGGTCTTTTATTGTTTTAATACTGATGATTTTGGCATACAGCTCATGAAAACCCCAAATTCCTGTCTCAAAAAATTAGCATATTTCATCCGACCAATAAAAGAAGTGTTTTTAATACAAAAAAAAAAAAGTCAACCTTCAAATAATTATGTTCAGTTATGCACTCAATAGTCAATACTTGGTCGGGAATCCTTTTGCAGAAATGACTGCTTCAATGCGGCGTGGCATGGAGGCAATCAGCCTGTGGCACTGCTGAGGTGTTATGGAGGCCCAGGATGCTTCGATAGCGGCCTTAAGCTCATCCAGAGTGTTGGGTCTTGCGTCTCTCAACTTTCTCTTCACAATATCCCACAGATTCTCTATGGGGTTCAGGTCAGGAGAGTTGGCAGGCCAATTGAGCACAGTAATACCATGGTCAGTAAACCATTTAACAGTGGTTTTGGCACTGTGAGCAGGTGTCAGGTCGTGCTGAAAAATGAAATCTTCATCTCCATAAAGCTTTTCAGCAGATGGAAGCATGAAGTGCTCCAAAATCTCCTGATAGCTAGTTGCATTGACCCTGCCCTTGATAAAACACAGTGGACCAACACCAGCAGCTGACATGGCACCCCAGACCATCACTGACTGTGGGTACTTGACACTGGACTTCAGGCATTTTGGCATTTCCTTCTCCCCAGTCTTTCTCCAGACTCTGGCACCTTGATTTCCGAATGACATGCAAAACTGAGCAACAGTCCAGTGCTGCTTCTCTGTAGCCCAGGTCAGGTGCTTCTGCCGCTGTTTCTGGTTCAAAAGTGGCTTGACCTGGGGAATGCGGCACCTGTAGCCCATTTCCTGCACTCGCCTGTGCACGGTGGCTCTGGATGTTTCTACTCCAGACTCAGTCCACTGCTTCCACAGGTCCCCCAAGGTCTGGAATCGGTCCTTCTCCACAATCTTCCTCAGGGTCCGGTCACCTCTTCTCGTTGTGCAGCGTTTTTTGCCACACTTTTTCCTTCCCACAGACTTCCCACTGAGGTGCCTTGATACAGCACTCTGGGAACAGCCTAATTCTTCAGAAATTTCTTTCTGTGTCTTACCCTCTTGCTTGAGGGTGTCAATGATGGCCTTCTGGACAGCAGTCAGGTCGGCAGTCTTACCCATGATTGCGGTTTTGAGTAATGAAACAGGCTGGGAGTTTTTAAAAGCCTCAGGAATCTTTTGCAGGTGTTTAGAGTTAATTAGTTGATTCAGATGATTAGGTTAATAGCTCGTTTAGAGACCCTTTTCATGATATGCTAATTTTTTGAGATAGGAATTTTGGGTTTTCATGAGCTGTATGCCAAAATCATCAGTATTAAAACAATAAAAGACCTGAAATATTTCCATTTGGTGTGCAATGAATCTAAAATATATGAAAGTTTAATTTTTATCATTACATTATGGAAAATAATGAACTTTATCACAATATGCTAATTTTTTGAGAAGGACCTGTATAATAAAAATTATTAAAAAAAGAAAGAAATCCAAGGTTACAGCCATGATCGAATTAACTTCTTTTGCCACATCTGAAAATTGCATGTAGATTGAGAGAATGCATTTTTTAGTTATTTTAAATATTTCATATTTTAAAATATATGTATTTTTATAGAATTTATACAATGTCAAGATATGATGTATAATGTTGACATAGTATCAATAAATGTCACCACACATTTTATTATTTTCTAACAACAAAAGAGGAAAATTTCTGCTTTCTACTACTAAAAGATGCACTGCAGTATTTCTGATTATATTATTTGTAACTATTTGATTTGGTCGGTAAGATTTGCTCGCCAAGGCTGTATTTATTTGATTATTGGATTTTTTTTTAAACAGTCATATTGTGAAATATTATTACAATTTCAAAAATACCTTTTTTCAATATTAATCCATTTTAAATTGTAATTTATTTCTGAATTTTCAGCATCATTACTCGGCATTATGATTTGCTGCTCAAGAAACATTTCAGCTTATTATAAATGTTGAAAACAGTTGTGGCGCTTAATAGTTTTTGTGGAAAAACTGTGATGCATTTTGTTCAAACAGAAGTCTTTACTGTCATTTTAGATCAATTTAATCCATCTTTGCTGAATCGAAGAATTCATTTCTTTTAAAACATCTTACTGACCTCAAACTTTTGAATAGTGTATATGTCGTAATTACAAAAAAAGTTCAAGTCCAACTTTTACTTGCATTTGGCACTTGGCAACCAACATTATACAACCAGTTTGTGGCAATGAAGTCATGTCATTGGCCTTCAATATGACTGACAAATTGTTAAAGAATCTGGATATCCAAACAAGTAGTAGTTTTAGTCCTCAGAAGGGTTTAAGCCAGAACCGAGGAGTTACAGATGTCAGAATCTCATTGAGCCTTGGGCAAATACGTAATCCTGGGTTACTTCAGACGAACTGGCCCTACAATTAGTGTACTCTAGTGTACTGGTGAAAAGCATCCTCTAAAAGGCGAGTAACTTGTAATATCAGCAGCAACAATTGCAGGTTGAGCTCTCTTTAAACTATGTGCATGTTTTCCACCCTTTTGCCGGTGGCATTGCACTGAAACATTGATGATTGGTCAAAAGTCAAATCCACTCTTGCTTTGGTTGAAACTACAGTGTGCCTGAGGGGAGGTCTGAGAATTACACCAGACTGTAGCTGTGCTTCCCAATGGCCTTGTGTTTGTGAGTTCAAACAAACCAAGTAATGATATATCCATTCTCAAGCAGAGCTTAATGAGAGACTTGAGTCATCCGTAGAGCCCGTGGACAAACGTGTTGATTATTTGTATATTTTAATAAATCCGATTCATCAAAAGTGTTTGCGAGAGTAAATTGTTTTGATCAAAAGACTGCACTTTTTGTTGACAATCAGTCTTCCTTATAATTGATTTTACAGTATATGTATCGACTTCAAAGGCTTCCAGTATGCATGCAAGCAGCTGATAGTAATAAAATGCTTTCTAATTTCTCCTTTTGTTTACAGAAGCATCAAAGAAGCTGCTTTTGATAGAAAGCATTTGTATATTTGTTCAATTTTTATAAAATACAAGCAAAGGACGAGAGCATCTTGATGTTGTTTGAACTGCAACACAATGTTGCTACTTGTATTGTCAAATCAAGTTGCCAGCAATGATAATAGTAATAACACAAGCATGCTAAAAACCACACGTAAATGTTTGTCTGCATGTGCAAACGAACACTAAACATGTGTATTCCATCTGGTTATTGCCTTCTTTTAACCCTATACTTTTCTGATAGCAATCAAATCACATGTCAGTGATATGTTTTAAGGTTCACACCCAAATTTGCATATTTAACTCATTTTCAAATGTTCTGTGTTAATTCAGGTCAAACCGCATAGCATGGAGCCGCCAACACTAAGGTAATGGGTTTGATTCTCGGGGAAAATCACAGCAGCATTGGCTTTAGCAGTTGTATTGATTCTTGTTCATATTGGGTTAGTCTTATTATTGAACATGTGTCTTTTATAATCTGCTTAATTAATTGTTACAAAACAGCTTCTTATAACTCACTCTGACAGCATGATCTACAGTGACACAGATGTCAGGTCATTGTCAGGAAACAGGGTCATTTGTGCACTGTGTGTCCATGACTCACTACAGGTATTGAACAGAATATTGATAAATGTTTGTTTTTCATTTTTGTGTGTGTGCGTGCGTGCGTGCGTGCGTGTGATTATTTAATGTTAGTTTAAATACATTTGTCATGAAAACAAGTTATGACTGCCACTGTGTAAATGATTATATTTCAAAAATAAATTGGAGTAGAAAATTAACTTTAGAATTAGATTTGAAATGAATGCAAATCCTGCCGTCTGTGCAATTTAAAAACCATGTTTTCTCTCGTTTTATTTGAGTGTTAATTATAACATTTAATATTATTGTATGTGTAATTATGTATGGGCTCCCTATTTTACAGCATTAGCTATATTTTCTTATCTTTAAGAAAATGAATTATAATATAATTTAATTAAACACATATACACAGTTTTTTTTTTTAACAGTTTAATTTAAAAAGGAAAAGAAAAAAGAAGTAATTTTGTTTAGTTTTCTCCCCCTGGTGTACCGAACCATGACTTCAACACACACACACACACACACACACACACACACACACACACACACACACACACACACACACACACACACACACACAATAAAGCAGATTATAAAAGACACATTCAATAATACGATTTATAAATATATGTGTATGTGTGCAATATAGAATGAAAAAATATAGAATACATTTTTTTTACCTAAATTTTGTTTATGTATATTTATACGCACACACATTTTTGCAGTTTGTTTCAATAGTCTATAGTATCTGAAGATGCTTTATCTGTCTCTGTATGCTGTATTCAGTGAAGGTGTGCATGGTCATTAGCATATAAGTTTAGACACACTGTGCCTCCCACCTGGTAAATGTTTATAGCCCTGTTCTTGAGATTGCATCTGAGATTTGAAGAATTGCCCTCCTGTTGTTTCACAGCATGGCGGTGACGGCAGGACCCTTGTGTATCTCAATCGCTTTTCACTCTCCTCCCCTCCCATATCCATCTCATAACTCCAGAAGACGAAGACCTCTCAGCTGCGAGAGACAGAAGACGTATCACAGATCAAATCTCTTTGGTTTGCTTTTCTGTTCTTTTCTAGATATCCAAAGAAATTACAGATGTCTCAAACTCTGCTCAGATGTAAACTAAAGTAAAAGATCTCAGTATGAGCTCAAATACTTCTCATCAAAAACAAATGATCTGATAATGTATTAGCATTCGTTTTATTGCTGTGCAATGGTCACGTTTTTTTTTTTTGTTCTTAAGTAAGCGTAGAAACTTCTGAGGCATACATAAATCAAACATTAATGAGAATTCGTTTTAGTAGTTTTTATATACTGTAAAATGGTTTTATGCACTTTCTGTAATACATTATTTGTATTATTATGTGTATTATACAGTATACACTACTATATATACTACATACTATATATAAACAATGAATAAAATCAAAATGTGCATGATATGGTTTTATTTTATAGAATATAGAAATGTATTATTTTTTATAAGAAATGCTTTGTTTTTTGCACGGTCTGTATATCTATTATATATACACTAAAAATAGACATTTTAAATATATATTAGGGCTGTCAAATCGATGAATCGCATCTGACATAAAAGTGTGTGTGTGTGTGTGTGTGTGTGTGTGTGTGTGTGTGTGTGAGAGAGAGAGAGAGAGAACATACAAACATATAAACAAACTTTTATGTTAGATGCAATTAATCGCGCCTATCGATTTTACAGCACTAATATTTGTGTGTGTGTAATATATATATATATATATATATATATATATATATATATATATATATATATATATATATATATATATAGTCCAAATTTGAACACAAGTTTTATTTCATAGAATCCTGCCACTGTTGTTTTTATTGTCTGGAAATCCGTAATCATCTTGCAGCGAGTGTTTACCTTCATTAGGATGTGATGGGGGAGTTTATGGTGAGAAGTGTCCTCGGCAGGGGTCTCCGTTGACTGTGTGGCCCTTTCTCCCCCTCACACTTTTATTGTTTGTTGATGGAAGCAGTTGTCATACTCTGGCAATAACAAAAGCAGGCCCATCACTCTGTTTACCTCTGCACAGGAACCAATGGGCAATTCTCCATTAAATTACAGCCATGTGTGGAATCCAGATGCGTCTCCCCCTCCATCCCCTCACACACACATTTAAAAGTTGGTGTGAGATTCAGTAGCTCATTTTTCTTTCTTTCTTTCTTTCTTTCTTTCTTTCTTTCTTTCTTTCTTTCTTTCTTTCTTTCTTTCTTTCTTTCTTTCTTTCTTTCTTTCTTTCTTTCTTTCTTTCTTTCTTTAGAAACATTTCTTATTATTTATCAATGTTGAAAACAGTTGTCCTGCTTCATATTTTTTTAGAAACCGTGATGCATTTATTTCAGGATTCTATGATGAATAGAAAGTTCAAAAGAACAGCATTTATTTAAAACAGAATCTTTTAGAACATCATAAATGTTTTACTGTCACTTTTGATTAATTTAATGTGTCCTTGCTAAAAAAAAACCTTTGGACGTTAATGTATACAGTATATATAAAGCTACAAAAAATAAATAATTCTTAAACTATATTTCTTTCATTATTTCTTTATTTTATGTAAAAAAAATCAGTCCTTTCATAGCACAAAAAATGCTGACTGTATATGATGTGGTGCAACAATATTTGCTTGCTCAAAACATTTTTATATCTTCAACCTTACAACGTTTAACTTCAGAACACTTTAATGTAATGGTTATATTTAATAAAATAACATATTTTGAAAGAAATGTCTCATTTAAGTATCCATTTGTATCTCTGTTCATTCTAAAATCCTTTAGGAGTATAGACAAAGACACAAATGATGTTAACATACAGTATAAGCATTTAGATCTATACAATTAATATGGAGAACAGCTCAGATCATTTAATACACTTTTAAAAAGAAAGGGTGTTTTCCCGCAGTGCCATAAAAAAAACATTATTGGTTCCTCAGAGAACCAGTTTTTTCTTATAGTGTGGAAAACAATATTTGCAATATTCTGAATGACCTGAATCCTTTTATGCAATGGAAAGGTTCCATGGATGTTAAAGGTTCTTTATGGAACCATCAATGCAGACAAAGAACCTTTATTTTTAAAAGTGTACTGAAAAAAAAGCAATTCTCAAAAAGTTTCATATTGAGATCTCTGAATTTTGTTTGCACTTTGCTATCTGAGCACATTTTGAGACATTATTGAGGTCTCTTATTTTTGGGATATTTTTCCCTATAAGAAAAGTATGAAAATAAAAGGTGAAAATCTCTATTTGCTCTCCATTTAATCAAATTCCTGAAAACTTTCACTGAGATATTATATTAGAATCAGCTCTTTTCTTGCCACTCACACATAAATTTCCAGCATCACAAACAACAAGCCAACGTAAACTTGTTTGAGACATGCTACTGAGTGTAATGTGTCCCGTCCCCACCCCCGCCTCCCCTGTGATTGTCTCAGACCAATAACAGTTTACTTGTTATCTTAAAAGGGTGGCATCTCTCTGAGGACTTCCTGTGAGACATTCATGTGGACATTGCAGCATTGTCTTAGTGTTATTGCCAGTCATATACTCAGCATTTCATTACTCTGGGGGAATTCACTTGTCAATACATTAAGAAGAAAAAAAAAAGTGTTCAGTAATTTAGTTTTTACATATGCAAGTTTTATAATGAATCAATTATTTTTTTTTATATATGAGTTGCATATAACATAAATAACTAAAATGTTCCTCTAGTCAAAACCCAGTAGGCAGATATTGTTCAAGCTTTATATTCAAAATGTCACTGTTGTCCAATATAGTCTGTTGTTTATTTTTGGGGTCGGTTTGACCTCAGGAAAAACACGTGGAGGAAGATATAAAAAAACAAATTGTACTGGACAATTGGCAGGACTCTGTGACCCCAAACAAGTAATATAACATTTTTCTTGGAGGATGGTTGATGGATGTTCTCATCTCATTATCAGTTCTCATGAGGTCTGGAAAAGTCAGAACCTGATACTTCAATGTCAAGTATGTTTTTGAAGGTTTAAATTGCCTTCGGGTCTATACAAAAATATATAGGTTTGTGTGCCAAAAAAAATTAAGAGATAGCTCTATTTATTTATTGTTGATCTCGTTATACTGTGTATATCTATCTATGTCTATAACTATCTATATAAGTGAAAATTGCAAATAAGTACAGGAAAAGTCATGAGGTACCAACCTGTCATTTTTACATTTTTACACCAATTTAAACAATTATTTACTTACCAAATTTGACGGTGAAAGGATTCGATCTTGTGCCGATAAGCTCTCCATCATGGCCGACGAAAGTTTTCTGTCTGCTTTGCGCTTTAAGAGATCTCATGATAAATGTTGAAAACATGATATTGAATTGAGTCAACATATGTTTTTAAGTTGAGGCAGCAAATGCTCTCATTAAAGGGATAGTTTACCCAAAAAAATTTATTCTGTCATCATTTACTCACCCTCAAGTTGTTCCAAACCTGCATGAATTTCTCTCTTCTGTTGAACACAAAAGAATATATTTTGAAGAATGTCTGTAATCAAACAATTAGGGCTCATTGACTTCCATAGTATATATTTTTTCATACTATAGAAGTCAATGCTTCAATTGTTTAATTACCCATATTCTTCCAAATATCTTCTTTTATGTTACAGTTTTTTACAATCACTTTGTTACTATTTTCAGAACCTTGATGTCATTTTTCACAACTCTAGACACAAAACTCACAACCAATTATCAAAATGCACATTTTTCAAAACTCTAACCATTTTCTCAATTGTTTGGATACAATACACATAAAACTTAGATCATTTGTTCATTCAACAAAAATCACTTGTTCAATATGACACAACTTAACATCAAAGTACTACTATTTCAAAAGGCAATTCACACATTACATTTCAAATGAATGTCTATTCATTTCCTTACACTGATCTAACTATCAATTGATACAACTGCTCAAAATGATAAGTAACTGTTGCGTTACTCTTAATGTATAGTTGTATGGAAACAGACAAACAATCTTCCATGTTTACAGTAAATCATGAAAGTTTCAAGATAACGAGATTCATTGTCACCAATTAGCGTGGAGCATGAACCAATTAGACTACAATATCCATGGATGTAGCCTAATATTTTATATCATACTGTAATGCTTCATCAGACACTGTGTCTATGGTCCCAAATACTGTACCACCTTTTCAGACTATTTAAAGTATTGACAGTACTGCACTGTAGAGATGCAGGCCCTTGGAATTGCTTGTCCAATTCTGCCAACTCGTTACTGATGATTGAGGGCACATTGTGGAATGAGTATATAAAGAGTTGATTGGGATCCAATTGCAAGAGCATAGTGATATGTAACATGGAGCCAGCAGGTGATCCAGGTCACAATGGAGGTCAAGCAGTGGTGGGAGGAAGACGAGGAAGACGTGTTGGTCAAAGGAATGGTAGGGGACAGGCAGCCCTTCTGAGAGGTGGTCGTGGGCCTCGTTTGAGAGGTGTGGGGGAACGTGGTAGAGGACAGGCACCCCTTCTGAGAGGTGGTCGTGGGCCTCGTTTGAGAGGTGTGGGGGAACGTGGTAGAGGACAAGGCCACGGACCAAGACAGCGGCAGCAACAGCATAGAGTGTCCAATGAAATTCGGGCAATAGTTGTAGACCATGTCATAAATCATGGCATGACAATGACTGAGGCGGCTACAATGATACAACCAAACCTGAGAAGGTCAACCGTGGCCTCAATAATCAGAACTTTCCGCAATGAGAACCGGTAAGTTATCAGCATGCACTAAACATTATGCTACTCTCAATTGTCAAATGACTGCATACCAATGTGTATCACAGAATAGGTGATGTGACCAAGTGTCTTCTTACTCTAATGTTCCCTGTAGAATTGTGACTAGGCCAAATAGTGGAGGCAGAGGCAAAATTCTAACTGACCAGCAAGAGCAGGCTGTGGTCGATTTGGTTCGGGCCAGAAATGATATTCGCCTTACAGAAATTCGCCAGCATATCTTGGACAATGAAGACATGTTCAACAATGTGGGATCCATAAGTTTGCCGACCATTGCACGCATACTGAAAAGGCACCAGGTATCTATAAAACAACTATACCATGTGCCTTTCGAAAGAAATGCAGACAGAGTGAAACAAATGAGGAC
Source organism: Gila orcuttii (assembly GCA_026230005.1). NCBI lineage: Eukaryota > Metazoa > Chordata > Actinopteri > Cypriniformes > Leuciscidae > Gila > Gila orcuttii. Next base: position 9,548,653 of record JAPDVR010000021.1, on the reverse strand, counting down.
TGAGTATGTTCAGGTAAGTTCAGTTTCAAGACGGCTGTTGTAAAAACATTCCCAAAAATTCTACATTGTACGGTAATCTCTAAATCTCTTTCCAAAATGTATTTTTAGAGGGTGATGGAGCTGGATGCTGATGACGACCATCACAAATTCATATATTTGGATGAGGCAGGTTTTAATCTGGCCAAGACAAGGAGGAGAGGTCGGAATTTCATTGGCCAGCGGGCAACCATCCAAGTACCTGGACAACGTGGGGCCAACATTACCATGTGTGCGGCTATATCAGAAGATGGTGTGGTGGGACGCAGACCTCATATTGGACCATATAATGCAGCTCTCCTTGTCACCTTTCTTGATGAGCTCGAACAGGTTTGTAGAGCTGAAGGTGTGACCTATGTCATTGTCTGGGACAATGTCAGGTTCCATCATGCTCATGTGGTGCAAGCATGGTTTCAGGCCCATGCACAATTTACCACCCTGTATTTACCCCCATACTCCCCCTTCCTTAACCCGATTGAGGAATTTTTCTCCGCATGGAGATGGAAGGTTCATGATAGGCACCCTCATGAACAAGTCACTCTTCTCCAGGCCATGGATGACGCCTGCAATGACATCACAGCAGACCAGTGTCAGGCCTGGATTCGCCATGCCCGAAGGTTTTTTCCAAGATGTTTGGCTAATGAAAACATCCATTGTGATGTAGATGAGAACCTGTGGCCAAATCCACAACACAGAGTTGATGACAATGTAGAAGTACAGTAATCACTGCTGTTTTATTTCTTACAGTGCAAGCAAGTTGAGGAACACTGCATTTGATGGTTTACAGTACTGTCGTTTCTTTTCTATTTCATTGCATTTGATGGTTTACAGTACTGTCTTTTCTTTTCTATTTCATAGCTAATTACTGTATTTTTGCTTTGATTAAAATAAACCAATGTTGTGATTGTACTGTAGTGTTTTGCATCAATATATTACAAACTTTGTTCAATGATTCCACTTTGTCTGTATTCTCTCTACTACTGCAGTACTTTACAGTAACAGAGGTATTTACTGTACATGTAGTACCATAATGAAACCTGTATCACCTATTTTGTTCTACAATAGTTAATGATTGTACGAACAATGACAGAGTGAAACTATCGGTTGCTTGTGTGTGGGTGATCTATAGTTGTGTTTCAATGGTATTTCACAGTAAATTTGTTTTTTGAACCAATGATTGTGCAAGTGCAAGATTTCTTTAAAGATGTGAATGCACAATGCAATGTTTTGAACATTAGACAACCTGTGTTACAAGTGATAACCGTTTTGAGTTTTGTGTCTAGAGTTTTGAAAAATGACATCAAGGTTCTGAAAATAGTAGCAAAGTGATTGTAAAAAACTGTAATTACTGTATTTTTGCTTTGATTAAAATAAACCAATGTTGTGATTGTACTGTAGTGTTTTGCATCAATATATTACAAACTTTGTTCAATGATTCCACTTTGTCTGTATTCTCTCTACTACTGCAGTACTTTACAGTAACAGAGGTATTTACTGTACATGTAGTACCATAATGAAACCTGTATCACCTATTTTGTTCTACAATAGTTAATGATTGTACGAACAATGACAGAGTGAAACTATCGGTTGCTTGTGTGTGGGTGATCTATAGTTGTGTTTCATTGGTATTTCACAGTAAATTTGTTTTTTGAACCAATGATTGTGCAAGTGCAAGATTTCTTTAAAGATGTGAATGCACAATGCAATGTTTTGAACATTAGACAACCTGTGTTACAAGTGATAACCGTTTTGAGTTTTGTGTCTAGAGTTTTGAAAAATGACATCAAGGTTCTGAAAATAGTAGCAAAGTGATTGTAAAAAACTGTAAATAGAAGAAAATCAACTTACAAGATAAGAGTGAAAACTTAACATGTCAAGTTGAATGAACAAATTCAGAAACTTCGCGTTGTGCCAACATAAAAAATGACATTGAATCAAGTGCGAAATCATTTTTTACAGTGTAATACTTCAATGTCAAGTATGTTTTTGAAGATTTAATGTGCTTTTGGGTGTGTGTGTGTGCGTGCGTGTGTGTGTGTGTGTGTGTGTGTGTGTGTGTGTGTGTGTGTGTGTGTGTGTGTGTGTGTGTGTGTGTGTGTGTGTGTGTGTATATATATATATATAGTGACATGCTTTATTTGTTTATTTGGTTTTAGGCCTATACTTGTCAGGTGAAAATTGCAAATAAAAGATATTGTGAAAAACAAAAATATTATTCTGGCGCTTTATCAATGTTCTCAATGTAATTTCAATAAAAAATGGTCTTTTTATTGTTTTCATCCATGGGATGGGCAATATATCAATCAATAATAATTAAGTAGATTGTATGAGAACAGCTCATGCGGAGAAATTCATGCTGTTAATTGGCCACCTAAAAGCTATTTTGTAAACATATTCATCTCCCTCCACATCATGCTTTCATCCATTATGTTATGCAATTATCTAAACATATAAATATGAGGTTTGAGTCCTTCCTTTCATAATCTCTTGCACAAAGAGAGTTTAGTTACAAAACAGATGAAGATAAATGCAGAATGAAGTCTGAAGTCACAACATAAAGAAACAAGGTTCACCCCTTGATGAAACTGTTTACAGAAACAAAAACCATGTTCTCAGAGAGAGCAACAAATGAATCGTACAAGCCATTTATTTAAATCAATCTATTTTCCATTTCTTTATTTGTATGTTTAATCCTTTGAGGAGAGCAGTCGCTGAGCTAAACAAATTATTTTTAGGTTTGAATCATTCCAGTGTGTAGAAACTTGAGCGCTTTGCACATTAAGAGTTGCTTAAAGCGCTTGTTTGATTTTGTGATTTATTTTTTTTGCCTTATGATTCATTTTAATCTGGCCGAGAGTTTTGAGTGATGAGATGTTCCTGTTGGTTTGATGTTGATCACCAGCTGGCACGCCAACCATCAGCTCATACACAGCCTTGCCAGCAGCTGCTTTGCCACAGTTGTTTTGGAGGTGCCAAGACAAGCACATGGCATGCAAAACTGTATTTTTCTGTAATAAAAAACAATATTTTAAAAGAATTTCTCGCAACACTTTACTTAAAGACTTTATGTATATACATATAATGCATCTTTTTATAATAAACCTGTGGCATTATAATATTTGCAGATTCCTTGTTAAATCTAATTGCTAATTGTTTTAATGCATGATACTTTCTAAAGGTGTGTTCAATGAATAGATGCATATAACTGTGGTTACAATTATTCATGAGACCACACAATGCATAATGAGGTCCATTACAAGGCATAATTAATGCATTAAAAATACTTTCATAATGCATTATACATAGACACAAAGTGTTACCGACGTTCTTTCTCTTTTTGAAAAACATCCAGGTTGATTGCCTTTTCTCAGTGACTTTTTGGTTTTGATCACTTTCCAGAAACCGACGTGGCACAGTGATGTGAAAAATTACAGCAGCGTCTGATTGGTCTTTGTCTTTCATGCTTCGCACAGATGCAGGGAACATGTGTTCGGTTTACAAGTGTACTTCAAGCGTCACCCTGCTGCTGCTGTCCAGTAGCTATTAGCCCTGATACCATCAGAAGACCTTTTATAGAGGCCATCTGAAAAAACACACAAGGCTGAGTACAGAAATATCAAACGGGGTTCTTTTCCATCACCCAAAGGTTTCTCAAGTTAAATTGTAACATATTGACAGCTTTACAGTATAACTTGACACCCAAGGTCAAAAACTATACAAGCTTGTTATTGGAAAGAATATTTAATAATGAAAGAAGAAGCTTTAATGATATTTTAAGACGATTCCCTCTTGACAAATATATATATATATATAAAGAGATACTTCCCAAAAATATGATGCTATTATGATTTTTTTATTTAAATTTTTAATAATAATTATATATATTGTTTGAAATGCATATATATATATGTGTATGTGTATGTATGTATGTATGTGTATATATATATATATATTATACATTTTATATATGCATTAAAATGCATGCATTTTGTCCCATTCAATAAAAAATTACATATGAAATAAAAATAAAATGCATATTTTTCTGAATTTGAAAAAATTGGAATTCTGAAAATATAATCAATTGAAATTTACATATATTTAAGTTTAGTCTACTATTTGATTCAAACTATATATATAAATAACAAAAAAAGACAAGGAAATAAAGTTAAAAAAAGTATAAATTGAAGTGTTTTAAAGATATTTATATTTATGGATTGTATTAATGTGTATAGAGAGAGACAAATGGCACACATTTTGTAGAATTATACACACATAAGTATGTTATAAAATGTATGCTGTATATATAATATTTAACTAAAAAATTAAAACAGAATTAGTTCATGGTGTCGCATCTTATAGAAGTAAGCTGCATACAAATAAGATCAGAACCATTCATCATTCAATCACATTATCGACATCGTGTTTCTGCCAGCTTTATCCCAGAATCATAACCATCAGTCCACGTATCATTAATCAATCCAGAGCATCGGTGTGAATCTTCAGACAGCACGAGGGAAATTGACGTTTTAAACACTGATGTGCATGGGTTCATTCACACAAACCGATGGAGGTTTCCTTCAATACTTTACCTTTATGTCAGCTCTTTAAATGTCCACTGTCAAAGGTTAAATCTTTTCAGAGTAAACATCACCAGATATCCACAAACAAATATCTCATCGTCTCTCAAAACAAAGGACAGGGAGAGGTCGAGGTCAAGACCTGTACACAAGTGCACAACAATAGTGTATGACATGCAGTAGAAAAGGACTTCACACTATTCATTTGGAAAATGTTTACACTCCTTTAAAAAAAGGTTCCAAAAAGGGTGTTTTCAGCGATGCCATATTTTTGGTTCCACAAATAAATAGAACATTTTTTCTTAGTGTGAAGAACATTTTAACAATCAGAAGAACATTTTCCACTATAAAGAACACAGTAAAAAATTATATGATCATTAAGTTATGGCAACGTATGTTTTTACATACTCATCAAAATAATTTTTCAATTTTCAACTTTTTTTAAGTTATACAAGATTCAACTCTTTTTTTTAAGTTGAAATGACTTAAACATCCAAGTTGATTGTACTTAAAAATTTAAGGCAGCTGTGGAATGGAAAGGTTCCATGAATGTTAAGTCAACACTATTTATACAATTATGGAACCATGGAACCTTTCCATTCCATAGAAGGTTCTTTATTGTGTAAAAGGTTCTTCACACGAAGAAAAGATTTATGCTAAAGAAGAATCAATTCTAACTAAAATTACTTTTCCTTTTGCTAAATATACTTTTAATTATCAAGTTTTAGTTTTATACAGTTTTAGTATATTTTTTCATTAGTTCTCCAGTCATTTTGGATTGAGGATAAGAATTTTTGTTGCAACAGTTTTGCTGCCTTAACGCCATTATGTTTTATAGTTTGCACTCACAAAGAGCATTTTCAAACAATAACTCCACATTCATGACTTTTTAAGGTTTAATTACTTTTCCTTTCCAGTCTTGGAAAAATGCTTTTTGAATGTTGTCACATAACCGCTTGAAATACAGCTAGGCCTTCATTAATGCATAAAACACCATTGTTTTTTTTTTTTTTTTTTTTTTTTTGTCTTCAAAACTAGACCCCATCATAAGCACCTCAAAAAGAAACAAAAACCCCATCTGTCCATCCTCAGAGGGGAACAAATATAAGATGAGAGTTTTCTCATTCCCACCGTCCTGGATTTATGGCTCGCTTCTTACAAAGTGAGAATTGTTTAGTTTGAGCACAACAGGAACACTGAACCCAAGCGAAGTTTCTTATTGCCGTCATAAAGCGTCTAGACTACACACCCCTCCTCTCTGCACCTTCAGTCTGTGCGTGATAGACGTTTGTTTTTACTAAATATATAGAGTCCTCTTTGTGTCCTGATGGACAGACGCTCCATTTTAAAGGCTTGTCTTTATCTAGAAACAGCGCTATTGGTGAAATGACACGGCTGGTTGTAATTAGCAGGACAACAACAAAACCTGATGCTAAACTGTGATTGAAAAATATTGTGTTAGTCCATTTCTAAACTCTCCGAAGCATCAAGGTGTATATGAGTGTAAGATGAGTGAATCACATGCAGTGCTTGCTTTGACCTCAGCCCTCGGTTGGTTTTAATGGATACAACACTTACATGTCTGAATTGGGGAAATGGATTGAAAATATTGGTTCTTCCTGTCCGCCTAAGTCACTGAGGGCCTCCATTAAGTTTAGGGGCATCAATCTCCTCCGGTGTAAGGCATACGCGGCTGACAGTGAGACGGGGTGGGGGGTGACGGCCTATCTTCTTTTGAGAAAAGCTATAAATTCTTTCGCACCCTCAAAGCACTTGCCGTTCTCACATTGCCTTATGAAAAAAGGGGGCGGGAGGGAAGCGGGGGGTTTAAAAAAATCTCATTCATTCTGAGTTGGGACATTTACAAAACCATAGCTGTCCATGGCAGAACAGGATGTGCCAATTGGTGCGTGCTTTAACAGCAGTTTCTGATGTGCTGAGATTATACAGTGAAAAGCTGCGCATAATGCACGTTGTTAGCTCTAAAAGGCTGTGAGTTAAATAACATCCATTTGCATTCAAATCTAAGTGAAGAATTTTTAGGCAGATTTATCCAGTGTGTGCAAACACAGCAAATGACTCCTGCGCAGTCTTATCTAATAAACATCTAAGGCATCCATGACGCATCCTGACTAAAACCAACAGACCCAAACAAAAGACTGCTGACCAGGCCTTATTTTTATGAGCAGTGAGTGACATCATTAAAAAAAAAAAAAAAGATTCTTTCAGTACATTGTGTCTTCCATTAAAATATTTCGCCCATTTGCCATATATATAAGTGCTGTCAAATCGATTAACCACAATTAATCGCATCTAACATAAAATGTAAATAAAATATAAATGTGCATAAATATATTATCATATTTATATATAAAAAGTATATGTGTATATGTATTTACAGACACACACACACACACACACACACACACACATATACACACTATATATATATATATAGGCTATATATTCATATTTTCTATATATTCATATACATCATATTTTAAAGTCATTAAATAATAAAAATGTCATAATGCACACACACACACACACAAAAAAAATCTTGTTTCTTATATAAAATATCCATGTGTTTTCTCGTAAGGTGAGACAATTGCTTTACATAATGTATTTGAATGAACTAAACAACTGCAGTTTTTTTTCCCTCATTTCTCCTTTAACATTTGCATACATTTACTTGTCTGCTCTTTATTTGTACATTACACTATCAGTACAATGTGAGGCAGATATTTGTGTTTAATGTGACGAGGGGTTAATGTCAGTTGCAATTTCCATATTTAAATCACAGAGTGAAGAGGCACGACCAGATTTGTCTTCATGTACACTGTAAATAAATGTTAATGTTGGCTTCATTTAGTATAGAGGAAATGCATCGACATTATCAAGTGTAAAACAACTTGTCTGTCACATTTTATTCTTAATATGTACATATGACAATGTAAAAAAAATTAAACAATCAGAAATGTTATACATATAAAATATATAACATAAGCTAAATATATATTAGGATATTAATTCATAAAGTGAGACACCTAAAGATCCATAAATATCTAAAATAATAATACAATATAAATATAAAATATAAAATCATTCAGACATTCAGATCCATATGATATTGTAAAAAATTGAAAATACAATCAGTAATTTTATGATCTAATAATACATATATAATATGATATAAATTCCTAAAGTGATGAGACACCCAAAGATCCATATAAATATCTAAAACAATAATACAATTTAATATAAAATCATTTCAGACATTAAGATTCATATAATCATTTATTAAGAATCAGATTGTGATAATAAAATTGTTATTTTAGAAATATTCTCCCCGCTTGCGCGTTTTTCCTCTCTCTCTCTCTCTCTCTCTCTCTCTCTCTCTCTCTCTCTCTCTCTCTCTCTCTCTCTCTCTCTCACACACACACACACACACACACACACACACACACACGCATCTCCTCCCCCTTTCTCTCGACTCTGCATTTCTCATCAATGAAGCCTCATTTGAATAATGCGCGAGCACTTTGGACCGGAGCCAATCAGCTGTCAGAAGAGCATGATAAATCGCAATGCATTATTGATAATAATAATTACTTTGACATGCGCATTTCTACTCGAGGGGCTAATTTCCCCCAACCTGGAGAATTTCTAAAGGAGAGGGACTAAATAGTCTTACTATTCGCCCCTGATGGTTGTAGGTTACCATGTCGCGGCGCAAGCAGTCCAAACCACAGCATATCAATTCAGACGAGCCCGCTTCGACAGAAAATGGTAAGTCTGAAGCGGCAAAAGTAATGGGAACTTTGTTTATATTTTTGAGTTCGTGTACTGTACGTTATATGTTTAATTTCATAATCTGAATTATGTACTTAGGCGTAAATGGGATCACAAGCCTTTACATTGACTGGTTTTGCATCAAATTCGTAATAAATGTGTAAACAAACTTCGGCGACCAACGCGTTTTAATTCAGGTGAAGAAAAGGTGTAGTTTGATTTTTTTTTTCTTCTTTTTTTTAGTTTGTTGGTTAATATTTTTTGCTAGTTTAATGTATTTACTAAATCGCTAATATTTATCGACTTTGTGCGTTTTACATTCTTCGAGTCAGCGGCTTCTTGTTTTCACGTATTTAGTGTTGCGTTTTGATGGGTGTCTATTATAGATTGGCTATTGAGACAATATGCTAAGGATAAAATATAAATATAGCCTAGGTTTTGTGTTTTTTGCTTCGATCAGCTGTGTGACTGGCTGATAAATGTACGTGTATATTCCAGAGTATGCTCATGTGTTTTAATATTTTATGTGGCGTAGCCTACTGGTATCACTGACCACTGTTAAACAAAGGTGCTCAACAGGTCGGCATGAAATGTGAGTCGCGAACATGCTTGACCACAAAGCAATAAATCCCCCACAGTTTCTTTTGGTCGCATATGGAGATGTGGATGGGGGATGGAAATGAAGTTGTGTTGCAATGGGGGTGTAAATGTAAACCACATCTACACTACATGACATACCGAAATGTGGTTATTCTTAGAGTAAAGATGGTATAGATGTGTTTAATTGTATATTGACTGAGGCTGATTGGGCTTTATTTGTTTTGTTCGTTTAAAGTTGACTTTAATCTCAGCCAGTTGATTTGTACAATATTGCATGTGGAATTCTCTCTCAGTTAAGGTACAATCAGTATAACACTATCAGTAAAGACACATTGTATCCCTTGTACATTGATCAAACGCCCCCTTGTGGTGAGATGATTTAATGTGCAGGGGGTACAATTTATCCATTCAACCCTAAGCACAATTTGTTTAAATCAAGTCCTTTTAGCGTTTGATTGTACTTCCACTGCTTATTTATTTATTTATTTAAGAAATTTAACATGCAATCAAGACTGTAGTTTTGTCCAGTTTTTTAAAATCAAACTTTTTTTTTTATATATAATCAAACTTTTGTTGGTTTGAGGTGTTTGGTTATCTGCAAGCTCTGAGAGCAATGCAACTTTTTTGACCATCTAAAGGGATAGTTCACCCAAAAATGAACATTCTGTCATTTACTCACCCCCAAGTTGTCCCAAACCTATGAGTCTGTTTTTTCTGCTGAACACAAAAGATATTTTGAAGAATATTGGTAAGTGGTAACCAAACCATGGTATAGTAAGTCAATTGGGTTCAGCAATTGTTTGATTACCCATGTTCTTTAAAATATATTTTGTGTTCAGCAGAAGAAAGCAATTCATACAGGTTTGGAACAACTTGAGGGTGAGTAAATGATGCAAGAATTTTCATTTTTGGGTGAACTATCCCTTTAAGTTGTTTGGTGAACAATTAACATGTCCAGTTTCGCTGACAGAATGTTAACAGGTGGTCTTTCCCATTCATGAGAGATGATGAAATTTGCATTTAACAATGGCTCTGTTAAAAGGACCTCCCTAATGGTGCTGTAGCCTAATTTAATTTGCCTTGCTTTTTCTGCTATATGAATTACAGACTGGCTCCTTTTAGACTGTTATCAGCATTCTTTTATATTTAAGTATTAGGACTGCCTAACAACATTTGTATGTTAATTACTTGAACATCAGTTAAGCATATGCTGTGTGTTTATGAGCCATATGCATTTTGTTTGATTGAGAAATGGAAAATCTGTTGGAGGAAGGAGAGGGTTTTTAAGTGCTAGTTAACCTCTTTTTATTGGTAAATCTTTTCTAGTAAGATTTGGATTTCATTCTGTACATGCTGTAAATGCTGCCATCATCTGGTGGGACTGCATTTCTGAAAAGTTGTATGTGACTGCTTATAATAGCAACTTGAGTTTATCTAATAAGTGTGTTTCTCATTGTTAAGCATCTGTTATGCAAATTAACATCCAAATGTGCCACTTAATTTCATGATTTCAGAGTATAAATGCTAAATAGACTTCTCTGTAAAACTTTAATTAACAGGGAGTACTTTTAACATTATGTTTGTGATCCTTATTTACATTGAATTATTAAAAATAACTTATGTCTTGAACTTTTTTTGTTTTTGCTGCAGGGATCTTGCACAACAGTCAAAGTGAGGAAAATGGCAATGAGGCTAAGAGGCGACGATCAGAGGAGACCAGGGTTTGCGACAAATGTTGCGCTGAGTTCTTCGATGAGGCCGAGTTTCTTGAACATGAGAGAAATTGCACCAAAAGTCAGCAGGTAGTGATCATGAAAGATGGTGATCGGAGTGAAGTGCCCTCTGAGTTCAACCAGCGTTCTCCGGGTAACTTCCTTGGTGATCACGGCGATCAGTCTACCAGTAATTTGCATTCAAAGCACAGCACAGAGTCTGATGAAATGATGGAAGGAGAGCTCATGCTCAACCAGGATGACACCCCAAATCACGATCAAGATGTGTCTGGCAGTCCAGACATGAGGTACTCTGCATTTTCCAAAATGCAAGACTCTAATGTGACTCTTGAGTCCATGCCTGCTACCAAAGTCGCTGTAACGCAACACTCATCTAATTCGGCCAATCAGAAGTCTCCACCCCCGCAACCACACCAAGATGCCCTTCTTGCAATCCCCATGATCTTGGAGCAACTGGTCAGTCTCCAGCAGCAGCAACTGCAGCAGATTCAGCTAACTGAGCAGATACGAATCCAGGTGGCAATGATGGCACCTCAGAGTCTCCACTCTGCAGTAGGTGTTGCTGTGGATCCACTGAAAGCACTGGGTGCACATTTATCCCAGCAACTCTCAGCTGCAGCTGCCCTTATTGGCAAACGCACGGGCTCACAGAACTTGTCCTTGGAAGCCTTGAAGCAAGCAAAACTACCTCAATCCGCCACCATACCCACATCCCTCGCTGGAGGTTTGGGCTCAATGCCCTTAAAAGCAGACATTAAAGGACTCCCTGATTTAGCTAGCCGACTTCCAGCGCTGCTTCCGCAATCTCCAGGGGTCATGGGATTACAGAGTCCCTTTAATAGCCTTGCAGCAAGCATGGATCCTTCAAAAAAGCTGAAAAATAAGGTCCCTGTGATGCCCGAGTCAAAAATGGTCTCTGGCGAACACATGCTTAAGCACAAATGCAAGTTCTGTGGTAAAACATTTGGAAATGACAGCGCCCTACAAATCCACTTGCGCTCACACACTGGTGAAAGGCCCTATAAATGTAACATCTGTGGAAACCGTTTCACAACTAAAGGAAACCTCAAAGTGCATTTCCAGAGGCATAAAGAAAAATACCCACACATTAAGATGAATCCACATCCTGTACCAGAACACCTGGACAATATACCAACAAACAATGGCATTCCTTATGGCATGTCTTTGCCCCCCATGGAGGAAAATAATTTTAATGACACCAAACCAGTGCTGGGAATTCCTTCGACAAGTCTCCATCCACCAGTGCTCCAAGCATTCAAGCCCTCATTTGATATTCCAGTAGCTGGGGACATCTACTCCCAGAGGCCTTCTTCATCTGGCAGTGATGGTGCATCCATTTCTTCCAGCATGTTTGGTCAGGAGATGGCGGGACTGGATCAAAGCAAAGATTCCTCCGATGCACTGGCTGGATTGCACCACCTAAATGGTAACAGTCTATCTGGTGAAAATGGCTCTGGTACTGCAAAACTTCAGCAAATGGTGGATGGCTTGGACAAGAGGACAAATGACCCCAATGAATGTGTTATTTGCCACCGAGTGCTGAGCTGCCAAAGTTCCCTCAAAATGCATTACCGTACACACACTGGTGAGCGACCATACAAATGCAAAATCTGTGGCAGGGCTTTCTCCACCAAGGGCAACCTTAAAGCTCATTATGGCGTGCATAGGGCCAACACTCCTCTTAAGATGCAACACTCTTGCCCAATTTGTCATAAGAAGTTCACCAACGCAGTCGTCCTCCAGCAGCATATTCGTATGCACATGGGCGGCCAGATTCCCAACACGCCTTTGCCAGAGAGTCAGTTTGAAAGTCCGGAAGCACTGGATGCTTGTATGACTGAGGATAAGAACATTGACTCCATTGGGCATGACGAGAGTATGGAAGAACAAGACTTGGATTTGGACAATCAGGAGAAGCTGAACAGCTTTACAGAGCCCCAGCCCAACGGCAAAGAAGACCAGGCTTTCCAAAGTACACCATCTATGTTTACAGGCATCGCTGCCCTGGAGAACCACATGAAGAGCCTTACTTCTGCACTGAACCTTCAACGGCAAAGCAGCACTGCTTCAGAGAGCGATAGCGGGCTGAAAGATTCCCCTTCGGGGTCTGGGGAAATGGATTACAAGAATGGCCGGAGTCCGGGTGTGTCAGATTCTGTGTCTTTTCACTCTTTGTCCCCTATAGATGGTCCCCTGAGTAATGGTCCATCAAAATCCCCAGAATACACAAACCCAGATGATGGTGTTAAATCCAGACCAGACTCTGATGCACCTCAAGATTTTAGTGAAAACAACGGAGCACTGGACTTGACATCAAGTTTTGCTCCAAAACCCATCAAAGAGGAGCCGGGCTTCTCCTTCTCCAATGGCGACTATGGTACGTTTTGTTAATTTCAAATGCTTAACTTTGGTTTTGACGTCTCCTCTTGATGTTTTGGCAAATTAATACATTTGTTCTCTCTTAGGTTCTAGTCAGTTACCATTTGTGAGGGTGCCTCCAAGTCTGGTCAAACTGGAGATGCAGATCCCTCCTGAGACTCCCATGGGTGCCCACAGCCTGTACAGCTCCCAGCTGCCTCAAGGAGCTGCTACTCCTCCTTCTACTTCTAGTGCTCCTCGACGGTCCACCAAGCAACATCTCTGCAACATGTGTGGGAAAAACTTTTCATCTGCCAGTGCCCTGCAAATCCACGAACGTACACACACGGGCGAGAAGCCGTTCGGGTGCACAATTTGTGGCAGGGCTTTCACAACAAAGGGAAACCTTAAGGTAACGCTGTCTTTGCTTTGACTTTGGCTTTTTAAATGAATTAATTGAAAATCAAATGCCCCGTGTATACCGCAGTAAATCTCATGAACTCTTGTTTTATGTTTTACAGGTGCATGTTGGGACGCACATGTGGAATAATACAGCAAGGCGAGGTCAGCGCCTCTCATTGGATAACCCGATGGCTTTGATGGCCATGGGCACCGAATCCAAGATGATACCAGACATGCTGCCTCCCCCAAAGGATTTGATTCCCCCACCGATTAATTTCGACCCATCGGTGTGGAACCAGTACGCTGCTGCCTTCACAAACGGTCTGACCATGAAGACCAATGAGATTTCAGTCATCCAAAATGGCGGCATCCCTCTACCAGGAAGTCTTGCTGGAGGTCCTTTAGTGGGCTCTACTGGGGGAATAACCAAGATGGAGTCCTCTCAGGCGGGCATCCCTGGCACAGTTGCAGAAATGGAAAAGAATGGCTCTGAAAGCCTAGCAAAGTTTCCACATTTTATGGAGGAGGGTAAAGTGAATTAGAAAGTGAAAGGACTACAGACAAATGTTCCCAATCGACAGTCTGAATTGTGCTTATGAGCCTGCTGAGATGTTAGGAACTGGGCTATTTATTAATTCAGTCCTTTGTTGGTACAATCAATTCATGTGTAAGATTGCTTTTAAGAAGTTGCAAATTTACATACCCTTGTTAAATGAGCCTATACCCTAAAACGGGCCATGCCTTCCTTTTTGGACCCTTACATGCTAGCGATTACTTCTAATTGAATCTGATCTAACTACTGTAGTTTTTTCTTCTTCCCCTTTTCTTTCTCTCTATTAATATATGCGGGTATTTTGTCAGTTTTGTTTCTAGAAGTTGAATGTAAGTCTTACTTGAAATAGCTTTATTCTGGAGCAGTCTCATTAGTGATAGGACACTCTTTTGAGTTACATTGTGCTCAGCTCTATGACCCTCAGGAGGATCTCTGCCACAGGTGACCCGAGATCTCAATGTTTTAACAGTTAACATCTTGTTTATCTCTGCTTGACTTCTCATGGTCCTGTTCTTAGTTGCGTTTGATTAAAGTTCATTAGTCACAAAATGACATCCATGGCATAGATGCCATACAGCAAATGTGTTTGTGGAATTTGTGCCTAGAAAAATGTAATTAATTGACCATTCCACACAATCTACTGAATCTACAGTTTCATTGAGTAGTGAGTAGTTATAGTATAGATGTTTGTTTTGAAACTGGATTTCACTAAGTTATTATGAATTTTTTTATTCTCATAGTTTCTATCTGCGCTTAATACCAAAAATTTCGCTAAGTGCCTGTCTTGGAATTGTTTTTTATTTTCTCCCTCTTTCTCCATCTTTTTTCCCCACATCACAAAAGACACAACAGGATTGTAAAAAAAAAACTTTTGGATTTCATCTTTTATTTAGAACAAAATATGCTGCATTTTTGCATTTAGCTGTAGCCCATTTATTTTGAAAGTGATTTAATTGGAGAATTGTTTTCTTGCTTTCAGTGGTCCTTATCAAATATTGTATTGAGTCGCTTTCATTTGAGACCTTTGATAGGAGTTAAAAAGGCCGGTATAATACTGAAATGCCTAATCATTCCTTGCACTTTATTTTTCCTCATTCTGCTAAGATATGATATAAACCAAGCTTTTGCCATTTATTCTGTGAACTTTGTTTCTTGGACCCATCATTCAGGTCATTTGCTTGCTTGTTGCCGTTTTAGGATCCACTGAGTTTTAGAATTCTGTAAATTTGCCGTTTTCCATGCATTTTATACCTATGTGCTAAGCAGGCATGCATATCTCGTCCCAGAAGGAGTCTGCAGTCATTCTTATTCCAGGAAAGTAATGGTTTACTACCCAAATGTGTATTGATTGTTGTGGGGACGTGTTTAGAGATCGTAGCCATGCATTCTTAGTGAAAGAAAGGACTTTTGTGTGTATGCACGCAGCGTATCTAAACGTAAAAACTTTATGCTGGTCAAATTTCTACCTCATTTAGATGTCTTGTGTTTTTTTTTTTTTTTTTTTTGCATTGTGTTTGGAGTTATGGTTGCATTGTGCCCCCATAACCTGCTGATTTCTGTAATATAATGAATGTATCGCCAGACACTTTGCACAACACTTGTTCAGAATAGGCAGACTCCTGTAAATTCTCTTTCTAATATGCATTTACCAAGTTGTGCCTTTTTTTCTCTAGATGTAAAAAAAGGTGGTGTCAGATCTTGGTTAAATGGGGTCATGTCTGTATGATTGTTCAAATGTTGAGTCTGTTTTAGGCTTGTTTACAGTGTAGACTTTTTGTAAATGTTTTCCTTTTTTTTTTTTTTTTTTTTTTTTTTGTTCTCCCTTCCGTTCTGATATTTTTGAGAATAAAACCAAGGATAACTTTTCCAAAATGTTGTTTAAATCCACATGCAGTCATTACGGTTTCAGAAAAAAGACACTAGAGGACACCAAGGTGGATAATAGATACAATATGAGGGATACTTGTCTAAATTGATTCTAATGTAGGAAAATGCATTTTGTTACCATTGTAATTTCCTCTAAATAAGAACTTGTCTGTAAGTAATTTCTTTACTAATAGGTGAACTGAGCAAAATAGATGGTCATGGTATCAGATATTTAAAAGGACCGTCTCCATTATCATCTGGTTGATTGCTTTACAAAAGTGCTGTGTCAATATCATGGTGTTAACTTTTTTTTTTTTAAAGAACACTATGATATTTAATATCATTCACATTGAAATCATACTGAACTTTGTGTAACGTGGTACTGAATCATTACCATATCCTCTTGGAACCCAGCAATAGACTTTTGTCCACTGTAGTGGACATTATATTTTTATGAATTTCTCTGACACCATACATGTCAGTGTTACCAAAATACCAAATGTTTGGAGGTTTTACCATGATGACAACTTCTCCGACATTAATTTAGTGATACAATTATAACTCTTATGGAAATATGATAATATTTTGTATCATTTAAATCTGACTAATTTTCTAATTGTTTG
The DNA here is from genome assembly GCA_026230005.1 of Gila orcuttii. Lineage (NCBI taxonomy): Eukaryota > Metazoa > Chordata > Actinopteri > Cypriniformes > Leuciscidae > Gila > Gila orcuttii. The sequence continues at coordinate 9,532,092 of JAPDVR010000021.1, read as the reverse complement.
TCATAAATCAACATCTCAGGAAAATGTTATGGGGTTTCTAATCAAAAGACTTTCTGTTATAAAGCAGGGCATTGATTTCATACATGTCCACTGTAGAGGACACCAGGATTTAAATCATGTTTATCAGGCATTTTGGGAGACACAAGTGAATAGGGAAAGGAATTCTATATCAATATTCCAATGAAATATTATGAAAATGTTGCCAATTATTACATTTCTTTTTTCATCACATGTTGCCCCAAGGTCACATTAATATGCAAATTGAATAGTGTATAGAAGCATTTAATTGAATGTGACTACCCATTTATGGCAATTTTACCCACATATTACACAAACAAACATTACACAAAATTGTATATCAATTCATTCCATTATATATTTGATAACATAATTGAGAATCATCTTTATACAAAGTTTAAATTATCCTGAAACCTAAAAATGTATTGGTGAATGAAAAAAACATTACAACATGTCATTTTTTGTCTTTTTATTTTTTTAAACGACTGTCCTGGTGTCCACTACAGAGGACATAGCATAACATATGAATAAAATATATTTATTTTTTTTCCCATTGGGTTGTTACGCTCTAAACAATTTATGTTATTTCACTTGCAAAAAAAGTATTGTTGATGGTACTATGACACTTTAAAATTTAAAAAGGCAAAATAATAATAATAATACAGAGCATACAATGGTAGTACCATTTGAATTGATTTTGTAAGGGACTATTAAAGACATTGAGGTTTATGGATATTGTACTTCTGTGTTAATAGAAGTTACACTTGTCTAGCTTACATTTTTAGTCAAATTGGTTTATCTAAGCTAAAAACATAGGATATGTGTGGAATGGAAACTTATAGCTATAGTTTGAGTAATTTTAAATAAAAAAGAAGACATAATGATAAACAACTAGCTGAAACACACATGCCAGGGTGCTGATCTGGAAGTGTCCCAATCATCATCATGATGATGCTGGGTTCTCGCGCAGCCCAACCCATCAGCCTCCGCCCTGCGCGCGGGCGACTCCTGCTCCACTGCGGACAACAATGACGGACAACATTCCTCTGCAGCCCGTCCGACACAAAAAACGACATGACAACAAGCGAAGAGACGGGTAAGAGCATACCACGACGTTAAATGAACATGAAATCGCGTCGGCTGGAAAACGGAGGCTTGTTTATGGACGGTGTATGTGAGATAGCATGGTGGCTAACACAGCCCAGCTAACTTACCCTTAACCCGCAAATAATAGGTTGATAACGACATTATATCGCGACATGACACGAGTAGCTCTTTGTTTATTTTGTAACGTTATATCATTGAATATTTGCCATGAAATTGTCGTCTAAGCGAATTTAGCGTGTTGATATTATTGTAAATAGGAGAGACAAGTGCACATCCTTGTTCCGGGACACAGGTAATTTGTTGTCAATGATGTCACAATATTTCACCTAAATAAACATTTCTCCGTATGTAGTCCGTTATTGCATAATATATTTAAGGCCGCTTGTTAGGATGGTCGAAACTAGGCACATAGACCAAGCTTTGAAAGCAATATAATGCTCGGTTATTTATAATGGCCCTTACAAATAACATCCCCATTGATGCCACTATATTACTGCGGTGGCTTTGCCTTAGCAAAACAGCACCATAGCACTAACATGTTGTTTGGACATGTACTATGGTATTCTTTTAAATGTACCATGTAAATACGTTGCACACAAGTATTCGCTTGCAAATACGTTATTATTATACTACAATTTAAAATAACAATCTTCTGTTTGAATATATTTGAAAATATAATTGATTTATGTGATGCAAAGCTGAATTTTCATCATCATTACTCCAGTCTTCAGTGTCACATGATCCCTCAGAAATCATTCTAATATGATGATTTATTATCAATATTGGAAACATTTTTTATAACCTGGGATGTTTTTTTCAGGATTCTATGATGAATAAAAGGTTAAAAAACAGCCGCATTTATTTAAAATGGAAATTACAGCACAACTGTTGTCAACATTGATAATAACTGAGTATCAAATCAGCATATTAGAATGATATCTGAAGGATCATGTGACACTGAAGTAATGATGTTGAAAATTTGGCTTTGCATCATAGAAATAAATGTTTTTTTAAAGTAAATTAAAATAGAAAACCAGTGTTTTAAATTGTAATAATATTTTCACAATATTACTGTTTTTTTTGTATTTTTGATCACATAAATGCAGCCTTGAGACTTATTTAATAAACATAAAAAATAGTAATGTTTCCAAACTTTTGACTGGTTCTGCATGTATGTACGCATGTATGTATGTATTCATGTATGTATGTTACATTTTATATATATATATATATATATATGTATGTATGTCTGTTAAATGCAAAACTGTCATCTATAAGGAAGTACAATATCCAATACAAATCACTCTTGATAAGAGGTTGTTTAATGAAGGTGTTGGTTGGAGGCAGACAGTGAAAGCTAATATTTACTGTCACAGTTTTGTTGCTTGCTTGAAAATATTTCTGTGGCTGCAGTGAAATTCCAGTATCTGTATGTGAAGTTTCTTTCTATTAAAGGGTCATGAAGCACTTGCTAATACATTGCCATATTAATTTAAGTGCTTTGTGAAACAAGCTACATCTAATGTCGTTGTATATTTAGGTGCTGCCCATGGTCCAGATGCTGCGGAGGGGGAGATTTCCGTCCGCGGACCGTGTGGTTGGGGCATCCGGAAAAAAGAGAGCAGAGATACCCAAGAAATGTCATAAACAACCAGAAATACAATTTCTTCACCTTCCTGCCTGGGGTAAGTGACTACAAATGCTCAGATAGAAGTTGGTGTTAACCACCAGAGTCATTTAGGAACATGTTGAGCAATGATTAATGTTGCTCAACGTGTTCCTTTAATTGCTCTGGTGGTTAACAGAGTTGCCCATGACACATTGAGGCTGATATTGTAGGATTTCCTAAGTTTTCTTCCCTGAATTTCTTTTTGAAAAACCCCTAAATCCAACTTTGACAAATATTGCTGCTTGTCGAGGAGATGTGTGTTATTGCGTTTGTGATCAGAGTTTAGATTTTTAGATTTTTCTTTCATAAAAGTCTTTAATTTTGACTTTGACCAGTAAGGAACCATCTAGTCACATCCTAGCAACCACCCAGAACTCCCTAGCAACCATAGAACACCTTCGCATCAGTAGCTGCTTTTTCACCTTCCGGCCGAGCAGTTCTTATTTTACCATGGCAACGACTGACGCATTTGTATTACGTTCCAAAGAGCTCCGTTATCAGCCACACAGTGGAAAATGAAACCATATCCGTACCGGCTGCCCTGAATTGGCATGGAATGAAACGGATAAGCAAAGAGAACTCTTTAGGCCCGACGGTGGAAAAGCGGCTAGAGTACACTCTTAACAAATGATGGGTTGTTTCAACTCAAATATGGAGAAATCCAGCTTTTGGGTTACATAAATTACATTTTTAACCCAACGTTTGGGGTTGTCCATATTTGACCCAAAATTGGGTTAAAACAATCCAGCTTTTTAGAGTGTAGCAATGCCTTGGCCACTATTCAGTCCTTCCATAAAAACACTGAAGTTTTTTTTGATTGTTGCGGGAAAAAATCCTTGATTACGCGGCCCGTTTTCTTTAAAAATGCAATGGAATATGCGGGATATTTATGCAATTTTATGCGATGAAATTGCGGGAACTTGCAGAAATTGCGGGAACTTGCAAAAATTGCGAGAACTTGCAAAAAATGCGGTTTGATGAAAAAGAGAAAAAAAGTGATTCCCCCAACACCCTGTTCTCACTAGGCTACTAACTTAATGTAAAGAGTCATTTCTTATTACTACCTTTGATAAGCAAGCATACTACATCATATAAAGTGCTGGGAATATTTAATTTCTCATCTTGTTTTATTTCAGACTGTAACGAGTGTAAATAAGGTGTGGCCCCTTTAAGAGCTGCGCGCTCAGTGTTGAACTGTCTGCAGTGTTATATTATATGTGCGTGGGTAATTTCTGTTTGATGCTAGTTCTTTTATCTTATTTTGTTTATTAAGTAACGATGTGACGGTAGAACGTGTGACAGACAGTTGTACGAGTTCGATTTGTGAGATGTCAATCGCCTCCGTGAGTCTGTCTGGCCTCTGCAATAACTTCAGCTGTGAGCTATCCCGTCGCGTAATTACGTCACTTCATAACGTTCCCATGGAAACGGGGAAATGGCTGCTCTTGTGTGAAGCAAACGCAACATTTTTCAACTTTCTGCTAAGATATATGTGACTTTTTTGCAACGAAAATGCGAGGATTATGAAATCATGCAAACCCCGCATATTTTGCACGGAAATCGGCAAATTATGGAGCGAAAGTGCGGCGTATTTGAAAAAATGCGGCCCCCGCATGAATATGCGGACTTTGGCTGATTATGCATTGAATTCAGCGATCGCATAATCGCGTTTTTCTGGAGGGACTGACTATTCAATACACCCTAACACAGGGGAGTCCAAACCCTTTTCTGGAGGGCAACTGTTCGGCTTCAACTTGCCTCAACAAACCTCACTGGAAGTTTCCAGAATGCCTAGTAAGAGCTTGGGTGTGTCTCAATCTGTCTCTAGCCTCCTAGCTTGTGAATCAGTGTATCATGTTCATGAATTCAGGCACTGGTAAGGACAGTAAAGACCTGGCTCACTACACATTGGGACACTGATGACTCTATTTCCGACGACGAGACAACGTCCTCATTGTACAACATCACTCCTGATATTTATGAACAACAGCAGAACTGATATCTTTCTGACATTACTTGTAATGTTATTTAAAGTACATTATGATAAATGCTTGTTACATATACATGCAACATTTCAGCCATAAATAAATTATAAATGTTAGCTAGATTATGTCCATTACATGTCTAGCGATGTATGTTTAAGCTGAAATATAATATAATAATGGTTTGTATTTTAAAAGCATTTATTGCATAGCTCACGTGATTTAAGTTTCGTGCTTCAGAACTTCCGTTAAAGTCCCTGTAAAGGCAATTTAAAAAAAAAATTCTAAACACATTATAAATGTTAGAAATGTATTGCTAAAACACATTACAAAGACTGTGAACTGTGATGTACTGAATTGTGGAGTTAGACCGTTAAACAGTTTTTCACCATTGATATTTTACGGATTTTTTGGGCGGGGCTAAAAGGGTACTCAATGACGCACTGGAGTGCCTGAGCTCCTGGCCCCGCCCCTACCTGATGACGCACTGGAGCCCCTGAGGCTGGCCGCTCCCCTAACAATATAAATAGAGCACATTCGCATCAGTTTGCCGCTCAATCGCGAGTTACTGTCAGTATTATTAGTTACTACAGCTTACAGTTTGCTAGTTAGCTATGTCTTCGTCACGGAAATGCGTACTACCTGGATGCGATCACGTACAAAACAGATCGGTGTCCTTATTTAAATTTCCTAAATACGATCACATCAAGAAGAGGTGGATTAATTTTGTGAAGAGCCACCTTGATGGAGAGCTGAGGATCACCACCAAAACTCACCTCTGTAGTGATCATTTTACACGGGATAGTTTTATAAACTTTCGTCGGAGACAACTGGGATTCACTGATAATCCGCTGTTACTGGTGAATGGGGCCGAACGACTATCTCCCGCCTCGGCCTTCATCCTCCCGTCGCGCCGACAACTGCTGACATCATCGGCAGTGCGTGTCAACCAATGAGTGTAAGTTGCCTTGTGCGCTTATGATTTTGATAGCTTATTTTATGTACTTGCCGGCTTTTTTATCATTCAAATTTGGCTGGGTGTCTAATAACACATTTTTCTGTGATATGACAAACTCGAACACATACTTTATTTAGACTTTACAGGGACTTTAAGAGAACATACCATCGATGCTCCTTGGTTCTCACGGTGCATTGTGGGACTTTTTAGGGAGCGACCGTTTCAGTGCACTGGAAGGATTGAGTCAGCTCTTAAAATGGCCGACTCCCTGATCAGTGCCCTGACTACTGAACTAGGGAGCTGATTGAGACGCACCCCGTGATTAGCTGGTTCAGGTGTTTAATTAGGGTTGAAGATAATTATTCAGTGGACAGTGGCCCTCCATGAGCAGGATTGGACACCTCTGCCCTAGCATCTTGGTGGTGAATTTTCTGCACAAACACCACTTGCAACTCAGTGCAGAAAATTAAAAAATTTGTTTACTCATGCCATGCCGAGCTCCACCAGTTTAAAAACAACCTTGACCAGATTGCTGTATGGAAAAAATATTTTTTGCATTGCAAATGCCTTCTGGTTATTTTGAATGATTTGAAGGACAAATGATAATCAGAGTTCAATTCTGAATGTTTTGTAAATGAGTAGAACTCTGCCATATAGCAAAAAGCAAACAGCGAGGTGGTTTAATGTAAACACTTTAAGCTATGTCTGGGATCGTCAAGACAAATGTCATTCTAGCTGAACAATGGTTGCTAATGTAGCCTATAAGTGTTTCATAGTTAATGAAAATATGTTTGAATAATTGAATCTGAAAATGTTTGCACCCTAATATCAGTATCACTAACAAAAGATGATGACATTTTTTTCTTAAAAATATAAATTGATACTTTTATTCAACAAGTAGACATTAAACTAATCAAAAGTGACAGTAAAGGACATTTATAATGTTCCACAAGATTTCAATTTCAAATAAATACTGTTCTTTGGAAATTTCTATTCAATAAAGAATCCTGAAAACAATGTATCAGGGTTTTGACAAAAATATGAGGCAGCAAAACTGCTTTCAACATTGATAATAATGAGAAATATTTCTTGAGCATCAAATCAGCATATTAGAATGATTTCTGAAGGATCATGTGACACTGAAGACTGGAGTAATGATGCTGGAAATTCAGCTTTGATCACAGGAATAAATTGCAGTTTACAATATATTAAAATGGTAAATACTCATTCTAAATTATAATTGTACTGTTTTTACAGTATTTTTGATCAAATGAATGCCTTGTTGAGCATTAGAGACTTTAAAAAACATAAAAAAATCATACTAACGCCAAACTTTAGAACAGTAGTTTATGATTCTTCAGTACCATTGTATATATCGTAGTACAATCACGTTTACCAAGTTTTGTTCGAACTTTGAGCTGTAAAATAATATCATATCTGGTTTAAAATGAAAATATATTTGTATCAGTTCACACGTGCTGTTATTTTACTCATCGTCACGTGTTTGTGTTTATAGGTGTTATTTAACCAGTTCAAATACTTCTTCAACCTGTACTTTCTGCTGCTGGCCTGCTCACAGTTTGTGAATGAGCTCAGATTAGGGGCCCTGTACACATACTGGGTTCCTCTGGTGAGTCACAATACAGTTCTGTTATGATATATAGGCCTAATACTAATGTTCACACGGTCAAATCGTAATACTTTTTTCTGCATTTTTTCCATTAGGGGTTTGTTTTGATTATTACGATCGTGAGGGAAGCCGTTGAGGAGATACGATGTTTCCTACGAGACAAAGAGGTCAATTCACAGATCTACAGCAAACTCTCCACAAGAGGTGAGCTATTGTTTCCAATGATAAAGCACTTTGTGTGCCAATGAGTTTGTGGAGTTTTTATGTAGATTTTTTGGGATGGTTTGATTGGATGGTATTGAATGAAGCTGATTCCTTATTCATAGATTTGTTTGTTAAATTTGTGTGGTAAATGTTGTGAAGTGAGCAATCAGTGGAAGAGGATTATTTGATGGTGTTGTACATTTTACTTATACATTCAAGTTTTATTGTCTGGTGTAGATTTGAATGTGAATTGTCTATTCCTTATGCAAGGATTCGTTATGTAAATGTGTTGCAATAAGCAATGAATTAAAGGTTTTTGTTGTTTGCTGTAGACCTACATTTCTTTAAAGTTGATTCAGTGTGCATGGATTTGTAATGTAGGTCTAAATGTGTTACAACAGTGCTGATCGATTATGGCAAAAATCATGATTACGATTATTTTGCTCAATATTGAAATCACGATTATTTAACAAGATTATTGGTGGGTGATATGATCAAAGTCTTATTCATGATATGAGTCATTTTAAATGTCAGTGAAATTTCACAATTATCAATACTTCAGCAAAAACTAATACTAGGTTAATTAATGTAAGTAGAAGTCCTCAAAACAGTTAAAGAAGACAAGTAAATACAGTCAGCAATACAGTAAGAACAAAGAAACTGATTACAAACAAAACCGACAAAATTAAATAAACAGTGGTTTAGGTTTTTCAGGAAGATGTACTAACAGTGGCATTATGCTAAGTAATAGCCTACAAAAGAAATTGAATAAAGTAATCAAATGTAAAATAGCACTGCTGTATACATTAAATATAGACTAATCCTTATTAAAACTAGTTTATTCATTGAAGAGCAGTGAGTGATTTTATCTTTGTCATTTGTTATTTTGGCGCTTTTCCATTACCAGTATCAGCTCAACTCGACTCGGCTCGCTTTTCGCTCCGTTTTCCATTACAGATAGTACCTCCACAATAGTACCTGGTCGTCATAGCGACGCCACAGGAACTACGCGACACACACCCGCTACCGACACACACACAGGACAATGGAGGAAATGGAGTGTATGCTGTTTTTGATCCTCGGGATGTGGCTATTTCTCACAGCAAGAAGACAAACGTTGTTTCAGGAGAGGCTGAGGGCAGCAAAACGAAACACTGCTGAAAAAAATAGCTCCGTCTGGCGCGTGCAATGATGACATGGTGAATAGTGACGATTCTCTCTGACCAATCAGCAGTCTGCAGTGTTTTCACGTCACATTTTAGTATCGCCTCAGCCCGCTTAAAACCTCGCCGGAGGTGATACGAAAAAAAGTACCCGAAAGCAGGTACAGGTACAACTTTTACACAGTGGAAAACCAAACAAAGGCGAGTCGAGTCGAGCTGGTACTGTGTAGTGGAAAAGCGCCATTAGATTATCATTTATCATCAGGTTAATTAGGCTACTGTCACTTTAAGAGCTACTGCACAGATCCAATGTACTGTTACACACGCGCTCTTTCTTAGAGTTTACATTCACTTAAGACTTTTACAAGGATGCTTACCAAAAGCATTTAGACATTTTTGTGTCTAGGCTATCTGACCGTTTAGGCGGGTATCTGAAGCCCACAGTATACTTTTCTTATGTGTGTTCCGCCACGTCTCAGAGCGCACGCACAGGAGGCCGCCTAGGGAACAATATCTCTTTTGCGGCTTAATACGCTTTTAATAACACTGTTTAATATCAAGCATGTCCTGCAGTTTAGCAATAGTAGACTGCATTTTACAATACTCACTTATTTGGATGTTAAGTTTGGGCTTTTAGTGAGGAACGAAATCGCACCGCTGTGAAGGAAAGGAAGGTGCACTGGACGGAATGCCGCCACGGCATAATAATCGTTTTATCTTGGTTATCTTGTTTTCATAATCTTTGCAATCCAAAATTGAAAAATCAATTACCATTAATCACTCAGTCCTAGTTGCAAATATTTTGTATTTCAGTAGTCGGGACAAATCAGTATAATTTCACGGTTCTTGGTAACCAATTTCGCTACCAGAGCAAAAACTATTGAATTAAGTACTTCAAAAAATGTTGTCCTGTTTTTTCTCATCCGTTGGAAATCCGTCGCAGTTTATTCAATTGCACATTTAGATACAGTTGTCAATCCAGACACTTTGCAGTGTACTTGGCAGCATAAACAACTAGGCTAATCTTGTATTCAGATTGTCAATGGGTAATAAACAGAAAGCAATGAATTCTGCACTCTCGCGAAAATATAATTTGTAACCAACCACTTTGTTGGTTATAATAAAAGATTTGTGAGTGTTGTGGCTCGCGTTGAACAAAACAAAACTTTGTGTGTTTTCAGCTGTGTTAATTGGATTCTGACTAACTTGCTGACTAGCACCTCTGATTAGCCATTGCGTTCACGCTCCACAGATATGATTGCAATTGCTTTATCAGTGGCACACGAGATGCGATGGAGTGTGTGTTGTAAATGGAATAAAACATTTGCTCCCTTTAAGAAATTGTGCAATTAGTTAAATATAGGGTTTTGTGTGTGTGTGTGCATTGCTGTCATTGAAATGTCTATGAAATGGAAAAAAAACAGCAACAATGGCAACAATATGGTGCCTTTTTTATTTAGATGAGGCTTGCTAAAGTATGCAGATGCATCAGCAATAAAGCAGACTGCAGTTTGTCTTTAATTTGAAGTAGGGATGTAAATTGTATCATATACTGGGGGATGAAAAGCATCTGACAATAAAAAAGGAAGAGAACCTCCTGTCGTTTCCATCACACGCCTTCCTTTGATGTGGCAGGCTCTCTTTTCTCATAAACTCAGTGTATGCGCGCTCAGCACTAACGGCCTCCATATAAAGCTCATGGAGCAGAGCTGGGGCATTTGCTAGCTACCTGGGAGGGCTTCTGATTGCCCTGCCCAGACCAACAGGGACGAAAAACATCAAAGTTCATCATATTTAAACTGGCCCTCAACTCGTTTTTTAATAGACTCACACCATTAAATCTGGGTGTGGGATTTATGGTCGCAGGTCACACCTTCCGGAGCAGAACACTAGGTTTTCCCGGTTTCTGGAAGTTAAAAATTTAACCTGTAGGGGTGTGACCTAAGCCATACTTATGTTTCTTAAAAAAAAAAAAAAGATTGATTGAAAGATTAATCAAAAGCAAATATAAATATTAAAAAATATATGTGTGTAAAATAAATCTGCAACAATATAGCATTGAAACGTAAATGCAATAAAAGGGTCCTTTCATTTCCAAAAAAAAAAAAAAATGCACATATACATATGTGCTAATGTCTTACATATGCATTGGTAAAGGTCTCCACAGGGGTTAAAGGTCCCTGACCTTTTCCAAACAATTTTAGCTGTGCATTTTCAATGGAATGAGAGATCGTTCTCACAGCACTCTTGTAAAGCCGTATAGGAGGGTATTGTTCAAAAACAAATGGAAATCTAATATGCACTCAGAGCTTTTGAAAAATCTGAATGGGGACTTAAAGAAGGCTTACATATTTGAATCTTCACTGGAGGTTTGCAATGAAATATGCAGATTTACGACCAATGGTGGAACCTCCAGTAGTTGAACAGATGTTTTTTTTTTTCTTTTACATTGATTCCTATTATGCAAATTTCTGTTGTAAATTAACTGGGGGATTATAAAACTTTTCTGATTCACAATGTTTGAGGAATCAACAGATTTCTAACGGTCATGGAAACCTGGAAATATCCGGATATCTGTGAAAGATTTCTAGCTATGCATTTGGCTGTAGTTTTCAGGGTATTTTCAGTTTGGGCATTGCTGTTTTAGATATATAACTTAGTTCAATATTGTTTTAAATGTTTAAAAAGATCATTGTATGCATCAGCCACAATTATCACACTATTTTTTTTTCTTTCTTTTTTTTAAAATGCATCAGTCTGATTTTCTCTTTATCTCTCTCCGCAGGAACTGTGAAGGTGAAAAGTAGTGGAATCCAGGTTGGAGATCTTATCATTGTTGAAAAGGTTGGTTTGCTAATTAGCTCGGTCATTGTTAGGAATTGAGATCTTTTGACATCTCATACCTCTCAATGCTTTAGCTGTTTACCTTCCCTTGAGATTAGGGCAATTCGACCCCCGAGTGGGGCAGTAAGACATAACAAGCTTCATATGCATATGTAAAATGAAAATAGTTCTTCAGTGCTCCTTTTCAAAAGGTAATTTGAAGTTTTCACCCGTGTAAAACACATTAGAGCTATTTGGTAAAAGATCCAACATAGAACATTCATATTGTATTGTATTTATTTATTTATTAAACTAACCAATGGATCAAAAAGCTCTATGATGTATTTAATGCTGAAAAGAGCTGTCAATCATTTCGAATGACTGAAGCATGTGACCCGAGGCCAGTGGTTGGTTATTAGTAATCCTGCCTAATTCCACTCCGGTATTTAGTGTTGCCTTTTGTTCAACTGTTGCCTTTTTTCCGTGCGGACTGAAGCCTATTGTAAGAAGCTGGTTTCCCCCTACAAAGGCTGAGAACATGAAATTTGAGACAGGTCTGCAGTCTCCAATTACCCACCAGGCCAATTTTCTTAAAAATGTTGATTTTACACAGAAAGACGACTCACACATGCTGCGCTCAATCTGGTTTTGTTAAAAAAAAAAAAAAAAAAAACATTTATTAGTGAAGTTAATGTGTGAATCTTATGAAAGATCACATACTTAACCTGAGAAAAAACACATTATATAATTGTAATAGTATTTGCCTGTTTTGCAAAAAGAAAATTATTTTTCCCCACCAAATTCTCATTAATAACTCATAGCGTCTGGAGTTTTTTTTTTTTTTTTTTGTAATACATATTATTCTGATTAGGTTACTGTTAGAACTAAAGTAGCCTACATAAAAAATTACTTTAATGAAAAAATCTATATAAATTAAACATACAGTTTTTGCATTACGGCACTGAAAATGAGGGGGGGGGGGGTGCTTGATTGTCATGAACAATACAAAAATATATTTTCTTCAATATAATGTATATAACAATAGAATAGAATATTTCTTTTTTTTTGATTTTTGGGGTTTTGAAGTACTTGAATTATTCCGACTTGATAAATCAAATATGTCAGCAGCTTTCTGGCGGTTTCTGGCAAGCGTTGTGTTTCACCAGAACCTTGCTGTAATATGTTTGATCTTCTAACACTAATCTGCGTAAAATCCAATTGGGTTTAATATTTAGAGGTTGCATGTGGGTTATTGGATACATATAGTAAAAGCCTAATTGATTAAAAGCGTAGCCCGCGTTTAAGATACCGGTGTCACGTCCGATGTTTTGAAACATCTGCCGAGTTTAATAGCGTTGCGAATTCATCTTCTAATAACTACAAACAGAGCTGGGAGTGAAGCGAGGGTCAGGCCGAGTGGAACTGGCGGTCAGGGTTGCCACAGTGGCACCACTCAATGATTTGCTGCGGGTCGTACTGGTAATTGAGTAGATTAAAGCCAAACAGAACTTGTACAACTAAACCAAGGTGACTGCTGCTGACGACATTCTTGAGTTTGGCTCTTTACTTTTTATCTTTTACCTTGTTTTTCTCTTTCTCTTCCTCCCCCCAATCCCTATCTCTCCCTCCAAACTCTTTATAGAATCAGCGTGTTCCTGCTGACATGATCTTCCTAAGGACCTCTGAAAGAAATGGTAAACATCTGTCGGTCATTCATCCAAACTTCCCAAACAAAAGCGCAGGGGAAATGACATGGCCGCAAGGGCAACTACATGTAGATGGAGGGATTAGCCTAAACCTCGGACATTTAATGAGCTATGCTGAAATTGCCCAGAAAGATGGCATGCATTGCGATTTTTGAAATTCTCTTTAACGCACTGACTGCTTTAGATTAGGGTGACCAGATGTCTCTGTTTCCTGTGGCATGTACGTGCTTGTCTAAAAAAAACATATCAGTGCATACATTGTGTACATTTTAATTTGATCTTTGTTTTTAGTTTTTGAAAAAAGTGAAAGAAACTCCTTGAACAAAAGACAATTATAAAAAGTCACAAACAAACTGAACAGAACATTTTATATATATTACATTGGTCACACTTTAGTTTAGGGTCCAATTCTCACTATTTACTACGACTTGTCCCTCAATAAACTCCTAATTACTGCTTATTAATAGTTAGTAAGATGTTAAGTTTAGGTATTGGGTAGAATTAAGGTTTGTAGAATAAGGTCATGCAGAATAAGGCATTAATATGTGCTTTATAAGTACTAATAAACAGGCAATATCCTAGTAATATGCATGCTAATAAGCAACTAGTTAAAGTGAGAATTGGAAAGTGTTACCATTACATTTTATATTTATATAGTAAAAAAGACACCATAGTTATTACTTATCAATTTCTCGTTAATTTATTCCATTAAATCCATTTAGATAATGCACATTATCAATTTAGTTTGACATTATTGTCGACAGACATTAATTTCATAAGTTTCCTGTTGACTAAATATAATTTAGAGTAGCATGTGAGTATGATATTCCATACTTCATCACTGTACTACATTCATCTTGATCACAAAACTGGTAACTTTGTCTCTATTATTTAATTCATTTCACATTGATATATTGAGTTTGAAACGAGAAATATCCCTGGTTGTCATTACAGAAATCTGATCACCTTACTGTTGATCCTGTGTTTGGACTGATGTTATCTTGATTGACATTATTTTTGTCTTTCAAATTTCAAGGCAGCCATGAGGAAAATCAAGGCATGCAAAGTAGCTCAGAAAACTGAAGAAATAGACACGGCAAACAAATTTAAAGTGCCATCACGAGTGAAAAAAGACAATGTTTCCTCTCAATAAGAAAATGGAGTAAAGGATTAAGATGTAGTCATATTGTAGATAGTTGCTTGCTAAATAGTGTTACATTGTTTATGATACAAGTTTTTAGTCAACATTTTTTTAGGAATTTTTTAGGAATCACTGGTTGTGCTGGAATTCCGCCTGACTGAGATTTCCTTGTTTCGGGGGGTGGAAGTTGCCAGTAGTAGTTGATGTGTTATTTTTACGGGAAGGGAAGCATTGTTATCTGCCCCGCAGATGGACACCATTAGGCAATTATTAAGAGTCCAGGGTTGAATGGCAGAGCGACATGTCTTTAAATGAGTGGGGGTGGGTGGCATGTCCTAATAGCAGTACTAGCTTTAGGCTTACTGGAGTGGTTTGCCTGACTAGCAGTTTAGTTTCGGCGGCGAACACATTTCATTGAAGGTGTATGATCTTAGGCACTGCATGCGGTGTGTATTAAATATACATTTTTCAGTGAAACGGGGTTAGAAATGTTACATCACACTGCCCTTCGGAGTTAACCAGTAATACATTACAATGCATTCTTCTGTTTTAAAACGTGGCCAGGCACAATGATTAGGAATATTATACCAAAAACTGACTTTTTGTCAATCCTAAAAGATTTGATGTATATTTAGACTGATTTTTGTCCTGAAGGCTCCTGTTTTCTGAGGACTGATCAGTTGGATGGAGAGACCGATTGGAAACTACGCCTCCCTGTGGCCTGTACGCAGAGACTCCCCACTGCTGCTGTGAGTCAATCACCCATGATTCATTTGTTTGATAAAAACTACATACTTTTTTTGCAGGGAAAAGTATGTTAGCCCTTTACCTGGAATGAGTTCATCATACAATTTGATCGGGGGCCCGTTGCATAAACTGCTTAGACTAAATAATTTTTTTGATTGCAAAAGGTAACTATATTATCGCCCAGCTCTTTATATAATGTTGGATATATAAGTATGTCCAACTTTTTTCCGCTTACATACTGTAGAATATACTCATGTAAAGCAATATATAGCAAATCTCATCTGCCTGTGTCGTCGCAAAATGTATATTATTGCACAGCTCCAATCTGCTAAATGCAACTATAAAGCATGAAGATATTATAATATTTACATAGATTTCTGTAAAGTTGCTTTGAAACGGTGTGTTTTGTGATAAGTGCTTTACAAATAAAATTGACTTAATTCATTTTTAATGCTATTTGATGTTGTCATGAACATTTCTTTAAGCCTCTTTATTTGTTCCCTCAGGATCTATTGCAGATCAGGTCATTTGTTTATGCTGAAGAACCGAACATTGACATCCATAACTTCATCGGTACCTTCACTAGAGTGAGTACATGTCATTGCTCGAGTATACCGAGGAGTTGCATTTTTTGAGACCTGGCGAAACCCACATTGCTTGACAAGCTTTTATGTGTTTTACATCTGACAGGAAGATGGAGACCCTCCAGTCAATGAAAGTCTGAGCATTGAAAACACTCTTTGGGCGAGCACTGTCATTGCTTCCGGTAACCGACAGAAAATCATTTCTAAATGGTGTACTAGTATATCAAATAGGGGCGTGCGATATGTACCATTTACAATAATATCGTGATTATTGTTTTAATTATATGTCACTCACTTTGCAAAAAACAAACTATAAAATAATTTTACATTTTGAATTGCATTTTAGACAAATTTGAGTGTTTTCTGCTTTTGCTTTATTTTCAACAAAATATAATGTATTAAAAAAATGTGTCAAATTAGTGATTTCAATAACTATGTTTCCATCCAAAGTTACGAATTTAACTTACGAGTAAAATTGGAATTTGCAAACATTTGCAAATAAAGCATAATTTCCATCCAATGTGTTCAAGAGAATAAAATCACCACTTCCATTTTTATTACAGATATTTTGCTGTAATTACATTTTTTACTACATTATAAATAACTTGTGTGTGTGTGTGTGCGATGACCCCAAATTTGCATAAAAATAGGTGGACAGAAACTGTTCTTGGTGACCAAATTAATCAGCTGTTTGAAAGAATCATTTGAATGAATGACTCACTGTCAATGCTGTGAACTAACCACCGCAAAGAATGAAGAATATGAAGCCTTGGGAGTCTAATTATCATTATCGACACAATATCGAGACAATTTTCTTCTGTCAATATCGCACACCCCTAATCTCAAAGTGGCTTAATGATTCTCAGCCATCTTATAATGAGCTTTAAAGAAGGAATGGTGCCATTTTGCAGAGAAAAGCTTGTTGGATAATCCTCAGAAATGTTTTGTCCTCTAATCCAAGGCACAGTGGTTGGGGTGGTGATTTACACCGGTAAAGAGCTGCGGAGTGTGATGAACACCTCCAACCCAAGACATAAGGTAAAATTAGCAGTACCATAAAGTCAACAAAATCTTAGAAATTTGTGTTTTCACACTCATTCTGTATGTGACGTGCTGTTGCAGATTGGCCTGTTTGACCTGGAAGTGAACTGTCTGACGAAGATCCTGTTTGGTGCTCTGGTGGTGGTGTCACTGGTCATGGTGGCTCTGCAGCACTTCGCTGGTCGCTGGTATCTCCAGATCTTCCGCTTCCTTCTGCTCTTCTCCAACATCGTCCCTATCAGGTAAAAGTTTATTCTCCTTCTCTGTGAAATCTAAAGCCGTTTCGTTCAGTTTGACTCACAAGTTCGGACAATTTGAAGGTTTTGTAAGTGCATTTAGATGTGTTTGTAATCAGATTGTGGTTTGATTTCTCACATCCTAAATGTCTTGTAATGCTTGATATTATGATTATTAAATGGTATCAACCAGAAATTTGAATGCATATTGGCATCATATCTATGCATTGGCCTTTCAGCAGTCCTCATATTGGTGACACTCGTTTGAATCTAGTTTCCTGATCCCATCCCTCCATAATGTCCTGTTCTCTCTCCTAAAAGTGGCAAAAAGGCACTCATTAAAAGTACTTATTTTGCTTTATTTCCAGTTTGCGTGTGAATTTAGACATGGGCAAAATGGTGTTCAGTTGGATGATTAAGAAGGACTCTAAAATCCCCGGGACTGTGGTTCGAGCCAGCACTATACCAGAGCAGCTGGGCCGGATCTCTTATCTGCTCACAGACAAGACTGGTATGATTTCCTTTTCTGCTTGCCAAAGCCTTGCAGTGACCCGAGACATATAACAAAGCTTGAATGTCATATATGTAATTACAGAGCTTTACAGTTGGCATGAAACAGAAGTTGCGATAATCTTTTCTTCCATATTGTGGCGTATATCAGAGAGAAACAACTACTTGAACAAGAAAAAGGGTGTGACTTGATTTTGTCCATGGGGAGTTGATTGTATTGTTGTGGTTTTCTATTGGTGGATCCCATGTATGTGTCAGGTTGTCCCGTCCTCGTGCCAGTAAACAGTCATCAGAGAAGAGAAGAGATGTTGCTGTAAGTTATTTTAATGGCAAAAAAACAAGAAATGTCAATTTTGATTTTATGATGACTTTAATTGAACTGTAAAAGCATATGTAAAATCTGCATTTTTTTGACAAAGTGACAAAAGTTGACATTAAAAATGCATTTGAATGCATTTGCCTTTCATTGTGTGATGCACACTACCGTTCAAAAGTTTGGGGTCGGTAAGTAAAACAAAAGAGAATAAATGAATACTTTTATTTAGCAAGGATGCATCAAATTGAAAAAATTGAGTTTCCACAAAAATATTAAGCCGAATAACTGTTTTCAACATTTGTAATAATAAATGTTTATTGAGCATCAAATCAGCATATTAGAATGATTTCTGAAGGATCATGTGACACTGAAGACTGGAGTAATGATGCTGAAAATTCAGCTTTGCATCACAGGAATAAATTACATTTTTAAAAATATTCAAATCGAAAACATTTATTTTATATTGTAATAATTCTTCACAATAAAACAGTTTTTACTGCATTTTGATTAAATAAATGCAGCCTTGGCCAAGAGACTGCATACATTTTTTTTTTTTTTATAAAAAAATCATTTTATTGACTCCAAACTTTTGAACTGTAGTGTATTTCAGAGTAAAGCAGAATATATTGTAGGAAATAATGTAGGGTGAGATATTGGTTGGGTTGCGTAGTGGTATCTTTATATAAGGGCAAGGTAATTGTAAGAATGAACATTTTTATGTGACTCAGGAGAAAAGGAAAAAGGAAGTTGTGAGTTTGACAGTTAAATTTATGTTCCTTAATGCAAAGGGCTTTTCTGAATGAACCAAAGCAGAAATGAGACCATTATGCTGGTGTCTGAGAGTTGATAGTGCTGAAGTGTTTCCCTCAGTAGCTCACAGGTATCTGAGGCTCTTGCCATGGGGCTTAAACCTGTGTGCTGAGAGCGCAGACATGCCACTTATTACAGCCACAAATCAGAGATGACCTGACGGCTCTCATCCTCACACACTTACCACACAGAGTCAGTGAGCTCTACCCTTCAAATTTATGCTTTTGACCGCCTGTAAAATGATGGCCTCTTTCCCACACGGACACTGATGTAGCTTGACTGAGCCAGTGAATAAAGGGGGTCAGAGGTCATTGTAATGTAAGGGGTAGACCAGCGTCGCCTGACTGAAATACTACCGCGAGGCTCTGTTAAAGAGTGGCCAACGCAAGGTGTCAGGAAACGAACCTGAGGCTCTTTGTCATTAACAAGCCATTAGTGTTAATATTGTGTAGTTTGAGGTTTTTGGCTACAGGAAGTGCATGTCGATCAGGGAAGGTTGTTAGAGATTGACATTTCCTTTTACAGATTTGTCTCTGTTATCGTTTATGTTTGAAATTGAAACTAGTTTACTGCATACTGTACAGTATGTACTGTATACCGTCTGCTATTTAAAAAAAAATAGTATATATTTTACTGCTAAAATGAGTTGTGGTGTATTGGTAAAAGATCTGGGCTGGTAACCGATATCGTAGATTAATGTATTACTGTAATATGTATTGTAAGAAAGAAATAATAATACTCAGTGACTGAAAAGACTGTGAAGCTGTTTCATACTGCTCTCTCTGGGTCAGCGGCAGTGAGAAGACAGATCTGAATGTTCACTGTGATCCTACTTGTCAAAGGTTTAATAGACAGAGCTGAATTGTTGTCATTTTTGAAAGATGTGGGTGTTTGAAACGAGATCGCGATCTTTTCATTGTGGAGCTCCACTATATAGTTTTATGACAGTTTTTTTGTTTCAGTACATCAGGTCAACTAGTTGAAATAATAACTTTGTTTTATTCCAGTAAATGTTAATTTTATTGTTGTTTTTTTATGTTTTAGTTTTATGTATAATTACCCCGTTGTGACCTTGATCTAGATTTGATCTAATTTTATTTGATGGGGTGTACCAGTAAATGCATTTTAGTTGTTTTAATGATTTTGTGCTTTTTTTTTTTTTTTTCATTTTTGATTTTTAGCTTTAATTTTATTATTTCAGTTTTAGTTTCAGTAATTTTAGTACTTCATTGTAATATTTACTATTTCAGCTTTATTTCAATGAACAAAGAACATTTTTAATCATTTTAGTATTGAAAGTTACTAAAACATCTGTTAAAATGAATATACTTATAATTATATAAGCAGATCTGTTTATTTAGGCAGGATGGGTCGCCCTCCTCTAATGTTAATGGTTTTCACAGGGACTCTCACTCAGAACGAGATGGTGTTCAGGCGACTCCATCTTGGAACTGTGGCGTACGGGATGGACTCCATGGATGAAGTGCAGAGTCACGTGTTCAGCGCTTACACTCAGGTATTCCCAGGATTCCCTGCATGGCAAAATGAGCATGCTTGCTTGCGCACAAATTAGCATACACCCACTTTTTTCACACAATAAATGTAAAATTCTGCTGTAGATATTCAGCTATACTGTTTAAAGTATAGCTCATGTCCAGAGCATAATTTATGTTCTACTAAGTTTTTGCAATAATTTCAGATTTATCATAAATTTATTATGTTTTGTCTACTTCTAAAAGTTGAACTTCTAAAAACTTCTAAAAGAAAAGAATCATTTTTAATAATGATTAAAAATGTCGATCTGAGAAATCTAATGAAAAAAATTGATTTTAATCTTAAATTTAATCCCATAATAACTATTATGTGGCATGGTCATGGGTTCGGTTACCAGGGAATGCATGAACTAATAAAATGTGTACCGTAAATGCAATGTCAGTTGCTTTGGATAAAAATGTCTGGCAAATGTATAAATGTAAATGTGTCGTATTGACATAGAATTACTTGTGATAAATAATTTTGGTCGTAGCACCCACCTATAATATGCAGATTTGGATGCAGCCTGTCACTGTATAACTGGCCTGTTTAGAAAAGCCGATCACAAAGCACTATTGTTTAACTTTTGTCCAGAGAACAGAGCAAAGTCCTTGTAAAATGAATCCCTTTCACCTCTTACTGATATGTTTAGTCCGTTTGACACCAGAGGTCACTGAGGCAGGAAACCGGGGTCATAAGTACTCCGGCCTCTCAATAGCTTATATAGGAACTTACAAACTCTGTCATTAGCGCTCCTAAATGTGCGCTCTCTATAAATAGTAGCTCAGTGCTAAAGGTAATAAGGTTCATATATGTAACACATCTGGGAGCATTTATGAGTCCTTTTTCAGGATATTAGCAAGGGTCGGTTTATTAGCAATCAGACGTGGACATTTTTATCATTATGTCAAGCCAAAGTGCTAATTTTTGCTTCAAATCTGGTCATAGAGAATCAAAATAAGGAGAATGCCTCTTTATATGTGCGCTACATAACTGTCTTTACACTATAAAAAAATTGTAACTATGAAGAAATTAGTAACTTTTTACAAATGTGTTTGAGATGTCTCATTTTGAAAAATTCAGCATCACATACTTCCTTTGTGGAGAAAGCAATCCCAGAATGCATTGTGACAAGCTCGGAGGAAAGAAATGACCCCAATGTATCTAGCTATATTTTGAATATTAACTTAAATTTCATTCAGTAACTAAAAGTATTAATAAAAATAGTTTAGTGTACTTAGATTTTGTAATGTTTTTGAAAGAAGTATAATACAGTAACAACAGTAATATTGTGAAATATTATTATAATAATATTAAATAACTGGTAAATAACTGGTTTCTGTTGTAGTAGATTTTAATTTATTTCCAGAATGAAGTTCAAAAGAACAGCATTTATTTGAAATAGAAAACTTTTGTAACATTATAAGTGTCTTTGCTATCAATTTTGATCAATTTTATTGAATCCTTGTTAGTGCATCCTTGCAGAATAAAAGTATGAATTTTTTTAACAAAATCACTTAATTCACCTTTTAAAATTATTTCAGCCACCAAGCTGTACATTTAAAGGGTTAGTTCACCCAAAAATAAAAATTCCTTCATAATTTACTCACCCTCATGTCTGTCCAAATCCATAAGGCTTTCGTTCATCTTCGGGAACACAAATGAGGATCTTTTTAATGAAATTTTAGAGATTTCTGTCCCTCCATTGACGGCTACGCATCTGACACTTTCAAACCCAAGAAAGGTAGTAAAGACATTGTTAAAGTAATCCATGTGACTCCAGTGGTTTAGCATACATTTTATGAAGTGAAACGAGTGCTTTGCGCAAAAAAACATAATTGACCACTTTATTGACAGAATTTAAATTTTTGGGTGAACTAACCTTTTAACTTTTTACATCAATCAAATCAGTTATGATCACCACTTTATTGTCATTTTAGATTGATCAAAGTAAACAATCGTGTTAAATCTGATGTCCACAGCCCCCTCATGACCTCCAGGCCTCTCGTGCACCGGGCGCCACCAAAGTGAGGAAGACCATCAGCAGTCGAGTGCACGAAGCAGTGAAGGCCATCGCACTGGTGCACAATGTGACACCGGTATACGAATCCAACGGTGTGACGGATCAAGCGGAAGCTGAACAGCACTATGAAGACACATGCAGGGTTTACCAGGCCTCCAGTCCAGATGAGGTACTGCAGTCTTATTCATGATGCTGAAATAACCCTTATATAAAATAACCCGTAACACTTTACAGGAAGGTTTTATTAGTTAACATTAGTTAACTACTTTAGTTAACATGAACTAAGAATTGGACAATACTTCTGAAGTATTTATTCATCTTAGTTCATTTTAATTTCAACATGTACTAATACATTATTGGAATCAAAAGTTGTATTTGTTAACATTAGTTAATGCACTGTGAACTAACATGAACAAACAATGAACAACTGTATTTTAATTAATTAACATTAACAAAGATGAATAAATATTGTAATACATGTATTGCTCATTATTATTTCATGTTAGTTAATACATTAATGTTAGCAAATGAAACCTTATATGAAACTATATACAGTATATATTAATAGATTACAAATCATATATTTTAAAAAAATAGCATTCATAAAACATGAGCATTTAAATAACATAACATGACCATTTGAACTATTTCAAAACTTTTTAAAAAGCTGAACAATTTGTTTTTATATATATATATATATATATATATATATATATATATATATATATATATATATATATATATATATATATATATATATATATATATATATATATATATATATATATATACACACACACACACACATATATATATACACCGTATCTCATGAAAGTGAGTACACCCCTCACATTAAACATTTTAGCAAACATTTTAGTATATCTTCTCAAGGGACAATACTATAGAAAAGAAACTTGGATATATTTTAGAGTACATACATACACACACACACACACACACACACACACACACACACACACACACACACACACACACACACACACACACACACACACACACACACACACACACACACACACACACGTATATAAAATTCAAGGGGGGGAAAATCATTATCATGTGTGTGTCTACACACATTTCATCCTCCCCTTTACAGGTATTAGATGATTCACAAATGATGATTCGAGCCTTTGGCATATTCACTTCTGCAGCCGATCACTTCTGCAGATGTGCTGTCTCATATTTGATTATTTCTGGGCACCAAAACCAAATCTTTTGGGCCAGGAGCGAGTGATGCATGCAGTGATCAATCGACTCATGCTGTGGTTACGTGGGCACCAAACGCATCATTACTGGTTTGGTTTTCACCACTGCATGCCAGCACACTGACTGTATGTGCTTTCAGGGATACACTGACTAACTGCATTGATGTTCTGGAGCCGAAGCCCAGACGTTTGTCGGAAAGACATGACACAACGATCGGGTGTTATTTTAGAGACGATTGTTGCTTCTTTAGCCATGCTTTTTTTGCCCTGATATTAAAGGAAATCTAATTAATACGTTCATACACCACCAAGTTTTTAGAATTTTAATATTTCTATTGATATTTCTTCATATCTTTGTGAAGCCAAAAAATATACAGACTTTCACGTGTGCACACGAAAGTTATTTTTATTTTTGCAAAGCTCCCTTTTGGGGCTCCCCAGAATACACATCCTAACCATTATTACATTTTTTTTGAGAGTCTGAACTAACCTGTGATTAAAAAGATAAAATTATCTGAACTTTTTTTTAAAGGACCTTGACAGTCACAAGGGGCTACTGTTTTCTCTGTGATGTCATTTCCTGTTTTATGATTTTCTTGTAACGTGCCAATAACATTCCTGCATTGTTGGCTACCACACTGTCTTTCATTTGGTGAATTAAAGTTTTTAAATTATTAATGTTTAAAAAAAAAATGTGGTCCCACTTTATATTAAGTGGCTTTAAGTACTATGTACTTACATCGAAAAATAAGTACAATGTACTTATTGTGTTCAGGTTGTATTGTAAAACACTTTTGCTGCTATTGAGGTGTGATCCGGGTAAGATTAAGGTCAGGTGTGGTGGTATGGATCGGTTTAAGGGTAGGTTAAGGTGTAAGGGAAGGGTCAACTGTGTAAATACAAATGTAATTACATAAATTAATTACAGCTGTAATTACATGCTGGTATTTTCAAAATATAAGTACAATGTAAAAACATGTATGTACACAATAAGTCCATTGTATCAAATTATTAATTTCAATGTAAGTACATAGTACTTAAAGCCACTTAATATAAAGTGGGACCAAACATTTTTTTACCTAAATATTTCTTTCTTGTGCTTTTAATTCAGAAATTGAAAACGTTCATCATAGAAACATTTTTTAGTTTTTAAAAAATATTTTTTTTTTTTTACGTTTTGAAGAAAAAATTAAGACCTGAATATTTATTTACTTAAAATGTTTTTTATTTTTAATTCAGAAATTGAAAACATGCATCATAGAAGGGAAAATAAATATGCTTACAAAAAATAAATAATAATTAATATTTAAAATAAAATATCATTTTTAAAGAAAAAATTAAGACCTAAATTTATTTTACTTAAAAGTTTAAAAGTTGTTTTTTATTTTAATTCAGAAGTTGAAAACATTTTTCATAGAAGAAAAAAACGTTTTTAAAATATTAATATTTTAAAACAAAAATATTTTTTACTTTCAATAATTTTTTTTTTTCATTTTATTCATTGTTTCTTTTTAAATTAATAGATCTGAACACACAAATAATTTAAATAAACAATTTCTTCTCAAAATGCTTCAAAGTGGCATCCCTTATTGTTCTGTGCATATCTTGTATACGCTTCATTTGTTGGTTTGTAACAGCTAGGGCAGTTTTTCGGCAGCAGTCCGCCCATCTGGATACTGTGAGATATGTTATTAGCAGCTAGTCAGGGAAGGCATAAGAAATCGGGTTTTTTGATCTCTCTGTAACCCTTGGTCTGGAAGTTATTGGGCAATAACTTCTGCCTCCCAGAAATACCCCCCTTCAGCATCACACTAATGGATGCCATCTGGTTTGCCTTTATCTTCACGTTCCCTGAAGAGAACATGCTTATAATTGGTGGCTCATTGCATACTTGCATTTTCTGCGCCACACGTCCAAAAACAGTTGCAGGAAACGAGTCGAGATGTTAAACGAAATGGTTCTGTGTTTGATTTTGAGTTTGGTTTTGTTTAAGAAAACCGCATATGGCACGTTTTAGTAATTTGCTTACAGTGTAGACAAGAAGCCCGACTTCCTGTTTGTTTATGAAACTCAGCAGTTTGCAAATGTGGAAATATTTAATAAATTCTGTGTTCTGTTTCTCTCATGCACTAGGTGTCTCTGGTACAGTGGACGGAGAGTGTGGGACTGACGCTGGTTGGCAGAGATCAGTCTTCTATGCAGCTGAGGACACCTAGTGGACAGATTCTCAACTTCACCATCCTGCAGATTTTCCCCTTTACCTACGAGAGCAAACGCATGGGCATCATAGTGCGAGTGAGTGGTGCATGCAGCAGTTTTCCATCTACTTGAAACCGAAACATGGGTGTCTGTAAACTCCTTTAGCTTATAAAAATGACCTGTTCGACATATAATAGGGAACCAAAAAGTCTGAGATCACGTAAAAATCTGGATGTAAAAAATAAGTGAAATAGGTCTGTGTATTAAATTATAAAAATGCAAAATATAAGCATTTTCACTACTAGTCTGAGATTTTGAAGCTGTATTTTTGTAATTATTTTATGTATTTTGTCATGTTTAATGGGTAGTTGATGGTTTTGAATTTTTTTCACATTTTTGTGTAATTGCAGGCAAGTTGACCTCATATTAAAGGCAGGGTAGGTAGAAATCCCCAAAAATACTTTTTTCCAAATTTGTTTAAACTGTCTTTATATATCAATGCATAATTAAAATGTAAGTACTCTGGAAAAGAAATTATAAAAATCGAGTGTCTGTAGTCCTCTCAGGACTGCAATAAACACAGCTCATTATTCCATTAACTCCCACCCCCTCCCTTCTCGGCTCCTTCCAAAGCCACGCCCCCAAAACACATGAACGCGCGATCCCGGCCGTTCGCTCAGCTGGAAGAGTCGGACGCGTTTACCAGCGCCGAGCAGAGAGGAGCGCAGTGCATGTAGTGACATCATGTCAGAATCACAAGTAATAAAATAACTAACTTTATCAGTATCAATATAAACAATTAACATGGCTGTTAGTACTCACTATCAAGCTCGCATATCAATACTGGTAAAGTTTAAAATATTTTACTAGCTCGTAATGGAATCAAACTCAATATAAGGCAAAGCTATAAATAGCTTCATTGATACACGTTTGCCATTACTATCAGTTACACTGTGATGAAGGTGAATTTGTAAGATTCATAACATAAGATTGTTTACAGATAAACTGAGTAACATGCACTCAAACACCTTCTCACAACTGCATTGCAGACACAAGATAATATAACACACACACACACAACATATATTGTATAACACATACAGATACAACATAAAGACATAGGTAAACATATATAGAGCATATAACAACAAACCAAACGTGAAAAAACGGAGCAGGTAGAGTTCACGGTGAACATAGGAACAAAGTTTAGGCAGAGAGTAAAGCTAGGTATAAAAATAGATCCCCTAAACTTTTTAACCTAAAGTTAGATTTGGCGAAATTAAACAAAACAGCTTTCAACTGCAGATAGGCCTATTGCTTATTTATCGTCTCAACCCTGGCTCACTAACAGTAACGTTATACCAGTCGACACCAAAGTTACACTGTCATAGCTAAGCCAGTGTAACGTTAGTTATGCTACGTAAGCTACGTGTGCTAGTGATACATGCTTCATGAAAAAATAAATGCCATCAAAATGAAAACAGCAAGATTACCTGTCCAGCAGAAATAAAGCCATCATGGAGTCACTTTTCAGCCCCTTGAGATCCCTCAGTTGTCGCCACCGCTGGAAAGCCACGCTGATATTGACTCTCGTATGATTTCTTTATTTATCCAAAGACTTTTTGTTCATAGCCTTTTCAAATACTGTCTTCCTTTTTTTAACTTGTTTGACTTCGCTGCCTCTATATGCAGGTACTGAGAATTTTGACTGTTCTTTCTCTGCCATAATTGTTATTACTAGCTACCGTGCCTCTTCAAACGGGTGCGCGCTTTTGGGCTGCTCCTGTATTAGCAGAGGTGGTATCCATGGTAGCGAGGGAGAGTGACAGTCGCCCCAGCCAATCATTTCTTTCGTCCCGAATGGAATAATGAGCTGTGTTTATTACAGTCCTGAGAGGACTACAGACACTCGATTTTTCTAATTTCTTACATTTTAATTATGCATTGATATATAAAGACAGTTTAAACAAATTTGGAAAAAAGTATTTTTGGGGATTTCTACCTACCCTGCCTTTAATTGAGATATTACGCATTTGTATCTTTGTATCTTTAAAAAAATAATTTGTCACACCACAGGACAATTATTGATTAATTATGGTGGCCAAATGAATTTGTTAACATTTGTTAATGCGTTAGACTGGCAATGAAAAAGACTTTTACAGCATTTATTAATGTTAATTTCTACATACACTAATGCCAATTAGCTTGATGCTTAAAATTTAAAAAATGCATTAGTTAATGCATTATGAACAAACCTAAGTTAACAACATACAATATTAAATATATAAATTAATTAAAAACTAAAATAAGATTTTAAATTATAAATGAATTTAAAATATGAATTTAAATTGAACATTTGAATACAATTAATTATACATTAAATGTATGAATTAATTTGAAAATAAATGATAAATTAACCTGGATGGATAAAGTCTGTCAGAATGATTGTTCACTGAGTGCGTTAACATGCACCCTCATAATGCGATTATAATGGGACTTTGGCAGTGTTGCCTTTAAACTTTAAACTTTACCTCATGTAAACACAACACTTCGATCAAATTAATGTGATTTAACTCATAATCGTAGGAACCATAATAGCATTTAACTGTGGCGTACGCCGATTTTAATCACAATAAACAGGCATGTAAACACCTTAATCGCATTATTACCACTCTGACCAAAGTGTGCATGTGCTAGGACGTACACGGATGCCGTGTGTTGTTCACACAACTTCATGATTCATGAATGAACTCTTTGACATTACTCTGAAGTTTTCCTTCTACTCCGAATCGCTAAAATCTCTGCTACTTAACTTAGTGCCTGGCAACTATTCATTTGAAAACCCAAGTATCTTTTGCACTGGCAAGAACCACTCACGTTTGCTCCAGAGAACGTGAAAATCTAGTTTGTACTCTACCCTTTTAAACAATGTGATAATTGAAGATCAGCCCCAAAATTATATGACTAGACTGGCTGTTATCTGAGAAAGTTGTGACCTTGCCCTGGGCTTGATGACTAACTCTCCCTGAACAAACTCTCAGCTATTGTTGTTGGCCTGGACTGAAGCCTGTATCGGTGTTTCAGGAAATCAGCAACTGAACCTGGTTTCCTCTGCAGAATCCTTTAAAACACCTTCAAGGACGATCAAGGAAAGCCTAAATTAATCTCCCATAATGCTTGGAAAAAAACAGCACAGACTGTCTCTCTTACCTGTGAACTTCTCCTGTTTCGTTTGGCACATTGAGTATCATTGATCCGGATTTCTAGTGTTGCCATATTCCTCAGTGTCCACTCTATACATAAATGACAAATGATTTATTAACTAAACATATTCTGCTCATGTTTGTTAGGATGAATCCACCGGAGAGATCACGTTTTACATGAAGGGTGCTGATGTGGTGATGGCTGGTGTTGTTCAGTACAACGACTGGCTGGAGGAGGAGGTCATTTCACTTTTTTAAACAGATAAACAAATACAAAATGATATTTATGTAATGCTTATGCCAAGAAGCTTCATGACTTGTATGTTGAGAATTTGTTTTCTTCCTTCTTTATCAGTGTGGGAATATGGCCAGGGAAGGCTTGAGGGTGCTAGTGGTGGCCAAAAAATCTCTAACAGAAGAACAATACCAAGATTTTGAGGTGAGTTTCCAACTCTTAGTCATCAGAAAGTCTGCTATGGAATAAAATGTACTGGTGAATAATTAGTATTTTGTTTATGATCAAGAAAAATAGATGTAGACGTATCTTCTGTTCATCAAGGCTGCCTTTATTTGATTAAAAGTACAGTAAAAACAGTAATATTGTGAAATATGATTATCATTTAAAATAAAAAATAACAAAGCAGAATTTTCAGCATCATTACTCCAGTCTTCAGTGTCACATGATCCTTCAGAAATCATTCTAATATGATGATTTGATGCTGAAGAAACATTTCTGATTATTGTCAATGTTGAAAACAGTTGTGCTGCCTAAATTATTTGTGGAAACCGTTATACATTTTTATACATTTTCTGGATTTTTGGATGAATAGAAACTTCATAAGAACAGCATTTATTTGAAATATATATATATTTTTAAATACTATATATGTAGTAGTAATAATAATAATATATAAGATAAATATAATAAAAATAATTAATTAAATGATTATAAAATAATTCAAGTATTTAAAAAAGGAAAGACGACGATATAGGCAAATTTACTCTGGGCAGTTGATCTGATTTACACGTCACCATGTTGTGTGCGCCGTCTTTCACAGAGGGTTTCAGCCGTCAGGAGGTTACGACTGGCTGACGGCCATTTGACTCTCAAATGACAAATAATTCGACTCAAGCTATAACAGAATAAGTCACCTTTTTAGGGCTGTCAGTCAATTCAAATTTTAATAAAATTATTTACATTCAAGGTTGACTTAATCCGATAAAGACAAAAGACACTTTTTGTAATTAAAAGAAAAAATGAGCCACAGGTTTGTGTGCCGGTCATGAACAGCTTGAAATACAGCTAAATGCAATTAATAACATGCATCTAACCATATTATGGTGCATTATTAGAATTGTAATATAAATAGGCTTATCAACCTTTAAAAGGGAGGAGAAATGACACTTTTGTTGTTGATCATCAGGCCGTGCTTCCAGTTGAGCTGAAATCAAAATATTTTGGTGCAATATCATGTTACTGTTGCTTGGTAATATGACTATGCAAATAAAATATGTGGGCAATGTGTCAATTTTCCTTTTCGGCCTGTATTATATAGATGGCTTTAGATTTCTTAGTGTTAATGTTAAAATTAATAAGGGTCATGTTTGATTTTAAAGACATTTGATGCATTTTAACTTACTTGTAAAGTGTCCAATGTAAAACGGGGTCCTGAGAACCGCTGGTATAGACAGTGACCTTTGGATGTTTATAACTACAATATCCAGGTGCTGATCTATATTTATCCAGATTAAACGGTTTCCTAGCAACCATCCATCGTCAACAGTAATTGTCATAAAGAAATGTAACATGTTTTCCACAGGGAACACCCCCAAAACGAACGTTACCCCGCCCACACGCACAGAGAAAGAGTTGTTTCTTCTCACAGGCCCACGTTCCCACTCTCAGAGCTGAAGTGTGTAATTGTGTTTGAGCGAGTGGGCGGCAGTGACTCACCGAGTGTGTGAGTCACCAAGTGAGAGTGTGTTCCTGTGTTACTCGCACTCGCACACATTGTTTGGTCTTTATCTCACTGTGATTGTGGGCCGTGGCCTCAAAACTGCGCTCTGGCTTTGCTCAACAGAGTGGCAAATCTTTTTGAGGGGTCAATACAAGGGTGTGTCATTTTGACACTGATTATTTGACTGCCGATGCCTCTGGTTTGGAGTATCAGGGGTCTGAACTTTCTCTTTTGGCATGTCTGATATGTTTGCTTTGATTTCAGGAAAAAATACTGAGCAGTGTTTAGAGATGAATTTTAGCTAATAACCATAACAGTTATAGAACATGTAAAAAACATGAACAAATGTAACGCACAATATGATATTGTTAGATCAATAGATGTTTGTAGACTGAAAAATACCATTATAACAGTATTATAAGTAATACGTTTTCTAAGTAATATTTAATATTAATTTTGTCTAGCGTGCTTTCAAATTGATTAATCGCGATTAAGCTTGTAAATAAGTATGTAAATATGTATGTATGTGCGTGTGTGTGTGTGTAATATATATATATATATATATAAATACTCATACATGCATATACACTCTCACACACAAATATATTTTCAAACATTTTTGTTAGATGCAATTAATCACGATTAATTGATTTGACAACACTAATTTTGTCAAGATAATTATTATTTTATAATAAAAATAATTTTTATTTGTTACTATAATAAAAATTATTATTGTTATATTATTGTCATTACTACTATAATAAATATTTTTTATTATTAATATGTATATGTAATGTATTTATTTGTAATAAACACACTTGCCTAATTGGCCACTAAAGCATATTATTTTAATAATTACCACCATAAAATGTTGTTTCTTTCCTTAAAAGAGGAACTGTATACATTAAATATAAATGAAATAAAAAAAGTGATTTTGTCTTTAAATATAATCACATTAACTCCAAAAAACATCAGATTATTTATTATAATTATTGACAGCATTTATTTTTGAAACAGTGATCTGTGTGCTCACTGACTGCTACAGTGAGCAATTATGACAGCTGGATTCATTAAAATGTACAAGAATCATGGCATTAAATCTAAATAAATATATTCTTTATTTATATTGAATTATTAATACTCAAGATTTTATTTTTGGTGGTAAATAAATGTGTGTTAGTAACATGTCATGTGTGCCGCAGGCTCGCTACATCCAGGCCAAGTTGAGTGTGCACGATCGCTCGCTGAAGGTCGCCACAGTGATTGAGAGTCTGGAGATGGAGATGGAGCTCTTGTGTCTCACTGGGGTGGAGGACCAACTACAGGCTGATGTCAGACCCACTCTGGAGATACTGCGCAACGCTGGCATCAAAGTCAGTGTCTGCACGCACAACATGCACATACAATGAGATTTTAATGAGCTACGGAGCACAATGCGCCAAAAATAGAAGCGTTCATCAAAATGTCTTGACATGCAATGCTCAGTTGGTGGTTCCAACTGGTTAGGACAGAAACTGAAATTAATGAGAGATGTGATGTGATTTATCAATGTTTATTACTTGGTTAACACTGAAATACACTATATAGTTGCATTTCTACAGTCTTGTCACGTGTAGAATTTCACTGTACGCTTCTAAAATGGGTTGTTTGTTGACGTGTTGTTAACACAAGCGCATGGGTACATCAAAGTCAGGCCTAATTTAACGAAACCTGTTCTTTGTCCAGGTTTGGATGTTGACCGGAGACAAATTAGAGACTGCAACCTGCACAGCCAAGAACGCCCATCTAGTGACCCGCAATCAGGACATCCACGTGTTCAGGCCTGTAAGTCTTCTCCAGACTTCTTATTTTTAAATAGGTCATATCGCAATAAAGTTCCTTGCATCAGAAATGATATCCTATTCTCTCCCTGACCTATGGAAACAGGCTCTAGACCCTCAAACTAAAAGATTGACTAGCCTCAGTGCAGGAGAAATGAGCAAGGCTTTACAGGTTGCAAATCTTTCATTATGTTATAGTAGATATTTTAATGGTGCCCAAATATTTTTCTGGAGACACTTAAAAGCATGAAAAAGACTTAACATTTTTTAGTGAAATATAAATGGTTTGGGACTTTGCTTGTTATTGTGCTTTTTGTTTTGGGATGTCATTTCGGGATAAATAAATCTGGAAATGAGAGACCATGAGCAAAGAATGCTGACTGGTATTGCAAACCACCTTGACCATAACAAAGACATAATCGGTCACAAATATATATTACATATATACTGATATACTATATACTATAATATATATATATAAACTGTTCAAAAGTAAAGGGTTGGTAAGATTTATTTTCTGTTTTTGAAAGAAGTGTCTTATGCTCACCGAAGCTGCATTTATTTGATCAAAAGTACAATAATAATTTGATTCTAATATTGTAATATTATTGCAATTTAAAATAACTGTTTTATATTTTAATATATTTTAAATATATTAATATATTTTATTATGTTTTATATTCAAAGCTGAATTTTTATCATTAATCCAGTCTTCAGTGTCACATGATCCTTCAGAAATGATTCTTATAGAATCATTTCTTATTATTATCAATGCTGAAAACAGTTGTGCTGCTTAATATGTTTGTGGAAAACCATGATACTTTTTTTTTTTTCAGGATTCTTTGATGAATAGAAAGTTCAAAAGAATCTTTTGTGACAGTATAAATGTCTTTGCTGTTACTTTTGATAAATTTAATGCATCTTTCCTGAATACAAGTATTAATTTCTTGATAAAAAAATCTTAATGAACCCAAACTTTTGTAGTAGTGTGCATGTAAACTCATAAATAAATCCTGTCTCCGAAGTGTCTACAACACAAACGTGGTCCAAAGCTTGATTGAGTTTAGTAGCGTTCTGAGAAGCAAACAGGGAAAGTAGCATCCTGTGCCCTCTCTGTGAAACGTGACTCTACGAGTTGTTGTGGAGTTCCCATGTGGCGTGCTGCCACAGAAAGATAGGCCGCTCTAAGGAAGGTTGAATCTTCCCCACAGCAGCGGTTCCTGGAAACAGAAGACAATGGCTGGCACAACATGAAAACAAGCACCTCGTTCCCTCTGGATCGAAGAGGCATCTGGATTGGCTTCCTCATGGCCACAAATGGCATCCAGATTGAAGTCTGGTGTGTTTAAAATTGACAGATGAATTGCTCTGGTGCGAACGTCCAACAATTAGAAAACATCCTCCATTGGCGAGGAGCTTCGGGTAGATTTATGTGAACAAAATTGGTTGTGGCTTATGCTTTGGAGATGACTAAAAGGGAATAGTTCACCCGAAAATTGTATACTCACCTTCATGTCATTCCAAACCTGTGTGATGTTTCTCATATGGAAAAGAGCAGCCTGCACATTCTTACTAACTTCTCTTTTAGTAGTTCACAGCAGAAAGAAAGTCATATACGTTTGAAAATGACTTTGAGCTTGTTTACTCCTTTAACCTTTCAATCTAACATCTCAAGAAAGCCATATCTGCCCAAAGCCATCTGTAAATACAAAAACAACAGTTACTAATGGTGAACTTCCTGTGTGAAACTTGCAGACAGCAGGCAATGTAAACCTCACAGTTTAGACGGTTGAGCTGATAGCTAGTTGAATCTGCCATGGTCTGCTACTCAACTGACAGCTGAAGTTAATATCTCAGTCTCGTGATCTTGCTGTGGTTCACCGCTGAGATCATTATCCGAGTGGCTGATTGTGTGTTTGTATGAGAAAAAACACTCCTGATGATGGTCTCTCCGATGTGTTGCAGGTAACCACTCGAAGCGAAGCTCACCTTGAGCTCAACGCCTTCAGGAGGAAACACGACTGCGCGCTGGTGATATCGGGAGACTCTCTGGAGGTAATGTGAGCCCACATGTACACATTACATTTGAATGAACCCCTTACACATTTGCAAACTTTAGAGCGTAACTCAACTCACACAGTCTGTGCAAGAGACATTGAACAGAAAGCAGCATCTTGAGCTATTACTTTTCTAAGCATCATGTCGGACAGTTTTGCATTGGCAAGAACCACTCGCATGTTCATTAGAAATTTATATGAACTTGAATCAGAGTACTGATAAATCTGTAGATATGATAAGTGTAAAACAAGATTAATATAATGAGGTTAAAGGCCCTGTTTACACCTGGTATTAAGATGCATTTTGGTCGATCGGATCACAAGTGGACGACACTAAATACTGGTGTAAACCGATTTGAGCTCGAAATTGCTTTTGTAGTTTAAACGTTCATGTGGTCGATTGTGTTCGAACAGCCATAAAACACCGCCTACTCTCCGCATGCTGAGAGAAGAGCTCTAGCCAGACGGGATTTAAACTTTGTCGGCTGAAGATCCAAATTTAGTTTGAAGATGTAAAACGTACCAAGTACAATGTTCTCTCACCATTCCTGATTTCTAACACACACTCGCATCATTCAGCGTGATCTTGTGGCAGTCAGAGCAGAAACGAAAGCTGATGCTCTCCATATGTTTTTCTGTCGTAAATTGCGCTAGCTTATTTTGTGCATTAGATCAAAAGATCTGAAAAAGCCCATACGTAGACCTACCCTCGAAGAAATCAGGACAGAAGTGGACAAAAGAGACGGATTAAAACACCAAGTGTAAACGGGAATGTGTCTCCCTCGTCTACTTGTGATCCGATCGACTAAAACACATCTTAATACCAGGTGTAAATGTGATTCATTTATTAGTCTCAAATGTGTGTAATTCATATGAAATTCACTGATGACATTATGTGGATTTTATATTCTGTTCTGATTAATTTTTTAGGTGTCTCATAATGTTCGCATTTTTAGTAAATGACCAGTTTGGTCAATAGCTTGATTCATTTATCCTAAACATGGAGGTTTTGTGTCGTTCTGTGTTCTACAGTATTCATTTGTTCTGTCTGATGTCTCGTTGAAGAGCCTGTTCTCAGTCCTGTTGTTGTTGTTGCTGCAGGTGTGTCTGAAGTATTACGAGTATGAGTTTATGGAGTTAGCGTGCCAGTGTCCGGCCGTTGTGTGCTGCCGCTGTGCTCCCACACAGAAAGCTCAGATTGTACGTCTGCTGCAGGAACGCACCGGCAAACTCGCCTGTGCCGTAGGTGAGTATGCAGAAGCCATTGACACTGTGCACTTCTTCTGCCACTAAATCAAATAAATATACAGTGTTGCAGTGATGACATATTGTTTTAGGCTTTCCTCGACAAAAACCCAATAGGATTTTCCCCTTGGCTTTTGGATTATTGTATTATTGATTATTGATATTTTGGATTATTGATCTACAAAATTTTGGGCATGTGGGAATTTTACTTGCCCGACCGGACAAATAGCCTTATTAAAACTTCAGTGACAAAAAATAACTAGGGAAGCAAGAATGATTCTGATTTTATTACAATCATTGTAAACAGCGATTGATAACGGATTGTATTTCTTGTTACAAGATCGCACTGTTTTTTTTTTTACTTATGGTCATGAATAAACACAGACTAATAAAAAATATTAGTTTTATTTATCTTTATTAATAAATATAATAGGAATGAACAGCTATAGACATTTGAAGC
Organism: Gila orcuttii; assembly: GCA_026230005.1. Classification (NCBI taxonomy): domain Eukaryota; kingdom Metazoa; phylum Chordata; class Actinopteri; order Cypriniformes; family Leuciscidae; genus Gila; species Gila orcuttii. The sequence goes on along the minus strand of JAPDVR010000021.1, from coordinate 9,495,723 downwards.
TATAATTAAAACATTGTCCCCCAGTTTCACAGACAAGGCTTAAGCTAGTCCCAAACTAAAATGTTTGAGCTGTTTTAACTGAAAGTAACTTGCACTGATATATCTTACAATATGTCTGTGCCATTGTTTTATCTCAAAATGCACACCAGTAATGTTTTTTTTCCTTAGGCACGTTTATAAAAGCTACTTAAATGTCCCACTTGAACGAAGGCCTAATCCTGGCTTAATCTAAATCCTGTCTGTGAAACCCGGCCTGTAATGTACAGAATAAATCTAGATAACTTGCTAAAGATAACTGTTTAGTACTATTTAGTGCTTTCAATATCATCCATTTCAGACAATTGCTAATATCTGGAAAAAACTAAGCATTAATATTAGCCGATACCATCCTCAATATATAAGTTTACAATGCACGTTTAATCTTGACATGTGACATAACATCAGTTTTATTGCCCTTTCATAAGGGCTCAATCTGGGTCACGGCACCAGCGGTCACTGGCTCATCGTTCATTGTTTTCTCCTTCTCAGGGGATGGAGGAAATGATGTCAGCATGATCCAGGAAGCAGACTGTGGCGTGGGAGTGGAGGGCAAAGTAAGAGCTACCAGTTCCCCGAGCAGCAGTCCTGTCACACACACTGTCGCCTTCTTCCGGAATCTTCCCTCCATCTGCGCTCACTGCGTCAAACACACGCCGTACACAGGCTCTTTTCAGACCACTGCTGAGAGATTCTCACATTTCTTACATTACATGGCACTGAAATGTAAAATGACTCCAAACATTTACACGCAACAACTTCTCATGACTGATTTACAGCGTGTTAGTTTTAAATCCAAATTCACCCTATTTATTTTCTAAATAGAAGTTTCTGGTCTTATTTATGTTGTTTTAAAGATTAAATGTCTGTTTTTATGCATATATTTTTAATTGAAATAACTACCTCAGCCCCTGAAACAACTTTAATTGGTAATCATATGTTAATAAATTTTATTTATTTAATAAATTTATTAAATTTTATTTTATTTAATACATTTTATTTATTAAGCAGTAAGGTATTTCAGGCCATGCTATATTGAGTGTATTAGCATACAAATATTTTAAAAAATTAATTTGGTCAACTAGTTTAGCAACATTTTATTTTTCTTATTTATTTAGATTTTTATTTTATTTTTACTTTATTTTATTTTATTTGAGAACATGCTTTTTGTTTATTAGCATTTAACAACCAACTAGTCAATTAATGTGTTCAGCTAGTTTATCTAAAGTTTTTTTTCTTATTCATCTACATCTTTATTATTATTATTATTATTGTATTATTATTTATTTTATTTTAATAGTTCAGCTAGGGATATAATGTATATGAAAATCTCTAGCTGTATTGACCAATCAGGACTATCCATATTAATATCAGGACTATCCATATTAATATCAGAAATATGTCACATTACGGATGTCAAATACTTTACGAATGGCAAATCATGTTGTCTTAGCTTGGACTAAAAACTTTTGAACTTTTTGAACTTTTGTTTTTTTAAAAACAATTGACCCTACAGTTTAGTTCAGGAAAGTCTGATTTCAGGAATCCCATCCTGAGGTGAACTGCCAATTTAGAAACGCGTTTTAGACGTCAGAAGTTTTATGAGTCTAAATGTACCTAAAATACTACAAAGCCAAAGTCGACCCACTTGTGATGCATCAAGCGAGCTTTCCTGGTCATTAAAGTGAGGCGTTATGGGAAGGTTAATTGATATTGAGTCATTCATGACTAACACAGTAAGCCTTGATTGACTTTGATGTGGTTAGATGGGACGTTGTTTGTTTTTTTTCTTCCATTTTTGCTTTACCCAGTCACTCCTAGACTACCCAGTGATCCGAAGATGCTTAATATAGCCCGGCTTAATCTAGCAAACATTTTTGCTCATGGTCCAAAAAAGTGTGTGTAAGCGCTCTGACCTGTTTGTTTATTTATCTGCGTGTGCAGGAAGGGAAGCAGGCGTCTCTGGCTGCAGATTTCTCCATCACTCAGTTTAAGCACTTGGGCAGACTGCTCATGGTCCACGGCAGAAACAGCTACAAACGGTCCGCTGCACTCAGCCAGTTTGTCATCCACCGCAGTCTCTGCATCAGCACCATGCAGGTAGTGTCTGCTCGAGCAATTATCCACCACTAGCCCATGAATCACAGTAGCTGCAAATAAACACAGTGTAGTGTTGAAGGTTTCAGGTCTTAAAAAAAAAAGAACATGTATTGGTCAAAAGTACACACACACACACACATATATATAATATATGTGTGTGTGTATGTATTTATTATATATTAATTATTAATTTGGTGTCTGATAATAATTTAAATATTGATTACAGTTTTTTTAACACTACATAACAAAAAAAGAACCCAAAACTACCATGGTATAATTTCTTTTTTTTTTTTTTTTAAATACATACCATAGTTTTTGGAGATACACCATGATTTCTTTACATGATTTCAATTATTTTGGATGAGCAATCATAGTAATACCGCAATTTCTTGGATATGTCCCATGGTAATGTTGAGATATTTTATTTTATTTTATTTTATGGATTACAAATAATATTTATTTATATTATTATAATTATATTTATTTTTGGATATAATACCATGGTAAAACCATCATTTTAGCATGTGATAGGTAATTCCTAGGGGTGGCACGGTTCACAAAACCCACGGTTCGGTTCGTATCACGGTTTTAGGGTCACGGTTTTCGGTTCTGTACGGTTCTTGTTGTTATTTTTTCTTTTAATCTTTAACACTCCAGAAATGTACTTCAGCATATGATATAGGCTATAGCTTAATTATCCACAATTCAGGATACAGTATTAAAAAAAATGTATATCATGTAATCATGCACAAACTGAATTTGACTTGACTTTAAGCACATTATTGAGACCATCTCTGAGGAAAGCTAGGTGACATTTTGATACAGCAAGAGAGAAGACATTTATGAAATGCTTTGGTTTATTTGGCAAAAAAGGAGAATGTGTATTGCTATCTCTACAGGGACTTATGTGCATTTTTAGCACACAAAGATTAAAATTAACTTGCATTTATCAAACTGTCAACTTCAGTGTAGCTCTTACAAAATGTTTATCTTTTAAAAGAAAAAGAGAGGAACTCTTAGCACTATATTTTAAATAAGTCAAAATATGTTACACATAATTGCCTATAATGAGGCTATAACAATAGCAAAGGCATAACCATAAAGTGAAACATAAGTTCAACCTCAACACAAAAACAGTATCAACAATGCTTCTATTCCCCGAGAGTGAGGATACATTTTTTTTCACTTGAAATTAAAGTGCAGTATTTGGAAACATATGACTGGAGTTCTTATCTAAACTTGGTGTCACTGTATATTTTAAAATATCATAGGTAACATGAAATCCAAAATGTTCCCACACACCGGACTTATACGACGCTGGCGCATCCTCCAACTCCGGTTAGCCTTCCTTACATCTCCCACTTGCCATTTCTATACGTGACGAGACCTGCAGCACTCCATACTCCACTTTTACTGTCTATAGACCTTATGTAGCCACGCCCCTTTTCAGCGCTGAGCTCGTTGTCTTTTGACTTCCGGTCTGTATTTTCACAGCGATCTTGCGCAGTTATGAATGAATGGCTCGTTTAAAAAATTTACAAGGTCTATTTGTTAAGACATATGCTTTACAATGCTTATGATAAACATTACAATGCTCATGATAACTTTCGTGAACTCTACAATAAGTAAATCAACTTCACCAGCTAATTACCCCTGGTCAGCGATGCCATAGAAATATACAGAGCGACCGCAAAAACGGAAGTTCAAAGACAATATTCTAAAGATGGCGGCGCCCTCGTTTCTCTGGCGCATAAGGTCTATAGGCTTGTTCGACTTGAACCGGCGCTGCACAGACCGATCGGTTTATGACATCAAAGTACCGCGAGAGTGATTGAAAAGCATACGGAGCCGTTGCTCTCGCGGTACTTTGATGTTATTCATCGATCGGTCTGTGCAGCGCCGGTTCAAGTCGAACAAGTCTCATATGTATGTCCATTGTCATGTCCACACATCTCTTATTTCGCGCGAAAAGTAAACACACTGTCTGAGGTCACGGGCACGAGGTTACATTGTGCATGCGTCGAACCGTGCGACGCACGCATGTTTCGGATGTACGGATGTTTTTTCATGTACCGTGCCACCCCTAGTAATTCCATTATACTATGTCTTAAATGAAAAAAAGATAAAAGAAAAACACCAAACTTCACAGTATTTATCTGACAAAATTATTTGAAAAAAAAAGGCAAACTACAGCTGTTTTTGTTTGTTTTACTACGCAAAAAACCTGCACACATAATCAGTTATATTTTGTTCAGATTTTTCTCTTGTTTATGTATGTGTTCATAATTTCTTTGCATTGCAGCCTGGCCAAAAAATGTCCACACAATTTAGCAAGTTTCATAAAACAATTAACTCCAAGCACAACTACGTAATATGCTTATAAAATCTATAACTAATTTTTAATAAGGGTGAAGATATTGCCATACATCGCTTTTGGCCACTGGTGTACAATGAAAAAATACCATTGTATATGAACATGATAATCATTTAGTACCGTGGTGTATATCAAAGTATCAGCCATCTAATGCCATTAATGTACTATTGTACCACTGCAGTACTTTTCTGACAGGACCAATGAATATAACATGCCTTTAGTTGCCTGCTGTCTTATATTTCTGCTGATGTTTTTCTTCCCATGTGTCTTCACAGGCCGTGTTCTCCTCTGTGTTCTACTTTGCATCTGTTCCACTTTATCAAGGCTTCCTCATTATTGGGTGAGTGTGCGGGTGATGATGACTCATTTGCACTCGGTGAAATCTCTCTGGCATTTCAGCCATGTGTTTCAGACAGCTCTGACATTAGAGGATCGCTGAGGGATTTGTTCCATCAAGAGTCACGGTCACTGAGCTAGTAGAAGATTGCCAAGGCTGATGTCCATCAAAAGAGTCTTTGTGAAGCCTGTAATGAACAAGGGGTTAAAGCGGACAGGCTCTTCTAATTCAGCGAAGATGAGTTCAGGACAGGGGGAGAATAAATCTGAAATTTCACCGACACTAGTACAGCTGTGAATCTAGATCCATAACTTTGACGTTCTATGCATATGAAATATATGTGGGTGATTCTGTGGTAACTTGTACAAACCAGCAAAATTGTTCGACGTTTGGCGCATCATACTTTTATTAACAGATAGATGTCACAGCTTGATGTTTTCAATTATTGCCTCAAAGAATTTCCCCGGCTTGGAGTAATTATGAAAAAATCTCAGAAAATCATGTCAATTTCTATTTTTTAGATGTGTAAAGTATACATCTTTCTAGTTATACATATTTTAAAACATTGAATTGGCTAGAAAATGTATTTTTGTGAGTGCAAACATCATAAAAGAATTTTTAAAATCCTTGTCCAGTGATGATGAGTAATTGGAAAATCATTGGTCTGGTGGTTTGGCAAGCGAAGACATCACAAAATGTTAAATAGCATAAAAAATAACATGAAAGTATACTTTAAAAAGTCTAGTATTCTTCATCAAAAATAGTAAATGTTAAGCCCTATTTGGACAGGATTAGTTTCCTCGGAGGACGTTAAAGAAATTTGTTTTACAAGCGTACTTTGTGATTGTAATCTCATCCAAATCTGCCATGTCTGTGTTTTTCTCACACAACCTCCAGAGATAATTACCTACTGTTTTTCGGCAAACTCAACGGTCCTCTGAGAAATCTAATCTTGTCCGAATGTTAATGTCTGTGATTGCTAATATTGTATTATACTTACGCTTCTCTTCGTGTGTTTTTTGACCTACCTGAGCTACCGTTTGCGCACCAATCTTTAGCATGCTTTTATTTCAATCCAAAATGGATGGTATCTGACAAAAAAATTCACTGATAAAATGAATAAATAAAAGCAAATCCCATTTTAATATCAATGTCAGGTAAGAGTAAGATACTCACTTATGCAAGTTTATTATAAACAGCCACTTCTATAAACTAATGTGAAGCATACTTAAATAGGGCTTTTATAATAAATGTTAATTAATTATTTATTTATATATGATTCTAAGACACATACGTCATACGTGTTGCATGCAAAGAACCCGTCTGAATCAGTGCATGAAATCACAGACGTCGAGGGATAAGAATTTTATTGATTTAGAAAACTAGTCCCATCCGAATAAGGCTTTAGTGGAAATTTTGAGGGTTTTTTCCTATATATTTTTCAATATGTAGCTAACTATCATTTTATATAACTACCATTAAAAATTTAGGGGTCGGTAAGATTTTAATAAGAAATTAATACTTTAATTCACCAAGGCCACATGAAATGGGTCAAAGGTGACTGTAAAGACATTATAATGTTACAAAGGATTTCTATTTCAAATAAATACTGTTTCATATAAATACTTTTTTTTTATTTAAGTTTTGTTTTTTCACATCTTGAAAAACATCTCGGTATCGCGGTTTCCACAAAAATATGAAGCAGCACAACTGTTTTCAACATTAATAATAAGAATAAATGTTTCTTGAGCAGCAAATCAGCATATTAGAATGATTTCCGAAGGATCATGTGACACTGAAGACTGGAGTTAAAATTCAGCTTTTCCATCACAGGAATAAAAATACATTTTAGAAATAGAACACATAATTTTAAACGTTTTTTTAAAATAATTGTATTAAAATGATTGCAATATTTTAACATTATTTTAAATTGTAATAATATTTCACAATATTACTGTTTTTTTTGTTTGTTTTTTGATCAAATAAATGCAACCTTAGCAACTTTATTGTATTGACATTTTTCTGTGCCGATGTGCCTTACAGCTACTCCACTATCTACACGATGTTTCCTGTTTTCTCCCTGGTTTTGGATAAAGATGTCAAGTCTGAGGTTGCCATGTTATATCCTGAACTTTACAAGGATCTTCTAAAGGTATCTTTGACCCTATCATTCTCAGATTAATAACTTAGACTACTTTTTTTTATTTTTTTATATTAATAACTGTGATTGTTTGCAGGGACGGCCTCTCTCATTCAAAACGTTCTTAATATGGGTCTTGATCAGTATCTACCAAGGTAAGCGAATAATGTGGTTAATTTACCATATGGTGCAATGCATGAACTTTGCAACAACCTTCACTCAACAAAGTAGTTGTGCTGTAAATTGAGTAGACCATTTATGTCTCCCACTGACTGAAGCGCAACTGTGTTTGTAATGTCCATTCAGAGGCTTGTTAAGAAAGCAGCAGCAGTAGCACAGTGTGGTGAATGTTGTTTCATCCAAACAAAACCCACACACGTGTTTTTGCTCGCCCGCACTGAATAGTTTATTTGTGTCTGTGGCTACAATAGTCTTTTCCACGATTGCTTTTTGAGCCTCACTAGCAGTCTCCACCCTGCTGTCTTTGTGTGTAAATCTTTCAGCATCACACTTAGTCATTCCATTAGTTTATAAGGTGATTCTGTTTGTGTTAGACAGCACTGGGTATTTCCTCACTTCTTTGAGAGCTTGTTTTCAAAAGAGAAGTCCTACATCTCACGTTGTTCTTCTCTGTCCATGAGGTGTTTTCACTCAAATTCCCCCATCTATAGCATGTTTACATTTGTGCTTTAAATAGAGCCTCCAAAGTTGAATGGTCTTGAATTTCATGTATGTATAAATCAAGTTTTTCAGTCCCAGTGGTGTTTGAGGTTGATCTCAAAGTTCACAATAACACTTCAGGGCAGGAAGCGCTCAAAAAAAGCTAAATCCATGGAAGTGTTCTTCCTCTTCCTGAGATCGCTGATAGGACAATCTCAGGGATTTGCTATGGTCTCATAAAGTGAATCTGAGACAAACTTTCTTTTTATCATGACCTCTGTCATATACCGTATTTGCAGCTAAAAATGAATACACAAAAGTTCTTTATTCAACTTGAAAGAATGAACTTTCCAATCCATTACTCCAATAATAACATTCACCCATAAATCAGAGTAACACTTTATTATAGTAGATATTATTTCAGAAATTTCATATTTCAATGTACCTGTCAAGTGCATAGTTTATATGAATTATTAGGTAAATATGCACTTATAAATAGTATATACATATATGAGTGTGTATATACTCATATATGTATATATGTATATAATATACCATATATATATATATATATATATATATATATATATATATATATATATATATATATATATATATATATATATATATATATATATATTATACACACACACACACACACACACACACACACACACACACACACACACACACACTAGGGCTGTTAATTTAATTAATAAGTAATGGGAAAACCTGGCCCCTGCCCCAGACCGTAGTTCATCTTACTTTCCATAAAGTTGATTGGTGACGAACATTTTTCGCTGCGGATTGTGCTTAAACAGTCAAATACACCCAAAATAATGTCAAAATGCCGGTCTTGTCTTTGAGTATTCATGTTAACGAGTGTAACAGTGTAACAGTATAATGGATCCGTGTGTCAGGTCTTAAAGTGACAGCAGCCTAATATACCTGAATATACCTAATAATAAAAATGTCTATATGGCAGTTTTTCACCATGGTATCGATGTCAAAATTATGGCCAGTGATAATGCTGAGTGGATAGAAACTTTGGAAAACCTCTAGCCACTGTGGCTGGTGAGCGAAAAAGTTAATGTCAAGTCCTGTATACATGTATATAAGCACACTACTAGTATGCATATCCAGCACGCTTCTAGAAGTCTCTTCATAGATGCTGGTGTTAATAGAGATGTGCTGTGCTCTCTGCAGGGAGCATCATCATGTACGGGGCTCTGCTGCTGTTCGAGTCCGAGTTTGTGCACATCGTGGCGATCTCGTTCACGTCTCTGATCCTGACGGAGCTGCTGATGGTGGCGCTGACCGTGCAGACCTGGCACTGGCTGATGATCGTAGCCGAACTCCTCAGTTTGGCCTGCTACATCGCATCCCTGGTCTTCTTACACGAGTTTATCGGTGGGTATGCTTTCATTACCACAAGGGTCCCAAAAAACATTGATTTTTATTTATTTCATTTTTTTTCGGTTGAGAGCGCGTCTGCAAACAGCGGGAAGTTTGACGAGAGCGACTAAAGGCTGTAAGAAAAGCGTGTTTTGGAAAGGCCTGTTTTATGCAAATTAATTACCTTGTGCACGCAGCCGCTCATTTAGAAAACTCCAAATTCACTAACATCAAAACGATGTTAAGAACAAATTCATGTGTGTACAAACGTGTTGTGAATTAGGCGGAGATTTTTCGTGAGAAGTTCTCCTGTGCGTATAAATATGAAATAATGCAATTGTTAGTGAATGGGACCCTTTTTTTCATGCGCACTGGTCAATTTTGAGATTTTGGCCTATTTGTCTTTTCGTAACGTGTTTTATGAGTAGTGGAAAGAAACATCCAAAATACTCTTTTAAATGTTTATTTTATTACACTTTATCTATTTGCACCTGTAGATTTGAATAACAATGCATATCTTTAAAGGGTATTTTCTCAAAATAAGGAAGAAATCTGTCTTTTTACAGAGGGGTTTATTCATATATTTCATTAGATAATGCCTCATTTGAATGTCAAAGCATAATATGCAGAAAACGTGTAGTACAAAAATGTTGTGTTCGAATGAATCGATCAACTGGGAAAGTATGGCGATATCTATTAGTGATATTTTTCACCCTATTCACCTGGACTTGTCTTTCCTTAATCACTTTTTGCATTTAACACATTACTTAGCAAATAGTTTTGCGGTGTGATTAATTGTTGTTCTTGTCATTTTAGTGATATTATATGTTGCATCTGTGCTTTCTGTTCAAGGTTTTGCTACCTCTCTGTATTCTATTATCGTCATGAAATCCTGTTGTTATTGAGCGATCTTGGCGTCAGAATTTCGGACATATCCAGGTAAAAAATGTGGCCACATTCCACGAAAAAACAATACTATTTTCCCCAGAGAGAGTTAAATCTGATTGTATAAAATGTAGCCATCTGCCTCAATCAGCATTCCAGGGCCGCTGTGGCCCGTTTCTCTCGTACGACACCGGGCAGCCCGAGAGCGGCCCACAGCGCTATACAGAGCTCACTGTGGAGGGAAATACCACAAGCCTGCTCTCATTTCCTGCTGCGCTGATGCTACCCTGGCCAAGGTCTTTGTGTTGATCAGAGTGCTTCTCAATTTGAAGAGTTCTACACTTTCTTACGAAGAAAAGCAATTGAGGATTCACATATTTATGTTATTTTAAATGCACACGTGCCAGTAGCTCAGCTGTTTTCACAATGCTATATCGCACACGTAACCTACGTATGTCAGAGGGCGTTTTGATGAATATTTAAATATATGCTGTGCGATTTTCTTTTCCTCAATAACAAAAGAATCACACAACAAAGATGACAGCGGGCAGAAAACAGCTGTTAACAAAGCATCTGATCATAGCGATGTGGATATGTTTGCACCAGCTCTGCAATTCACCAGCATTACTTGTCAATAAATGAGATTATTAAAATTACACTGTTATGATAGTTTGATTATAAAGTATATTTGAGACTATAGACTATATACAGTAGACCTGACTATTTGAGAATGTGGTTTGAATTAATCCTTTTTTTGCATGACACATTGACATTAAAGTGTAGAATACCTTTTTTGGCAGTATCCTAAACATTGTATAAGCTTTCATTTCATGTGTCATTGAACAGAAGAGACATGAACGTCACATCCTTTGGATTTTCCCACCAGAACCGTCCCGAGTCTTTCACATGAAAATCAGTCTGCAGTCTTTCATAGACAAGCTAGGAAGTTGGGGAAAGCTCTCGTTTTTTAACTTGCGTTACAAGCTGTTCAAATATTGGCAAAAAAAAAAAAGTGATTAATACATGTGATTTCTTACATGTAGCCCTTTTATATGAACGGGTAAATAAAACTATTCACATGAGACCCTGCGTAGACATCCTCGTGACTTAGTTTTTATAATGATACACACCAATTTTTTATTTAAATTGCTTAGCATTTTTCTAGTTTAATGGTATTTAGTGTAAGGTTATCTGCTCAATTGTTTTAGGCAACAATTATTTTTTTGTTATCCTAAATAAAAACTATTTAGTACCAGAAGTTTCTTTTTGTGACAGCACTTTTTATAAAATAATATTTAAAAAAAAGAAGTGAAGATTTGTAAATATATTTTTTTTTTACTGAATTATGTTTTTAAAAAACAATCATAACATAAAATCATTAAAAAATGATCTGTCCCAAAATAAAAAGATTAGTCAAAAAGTGCGAGGACAATGCTAGTCATTTAGTTAGCTACTTTTATCAAAAATAACTTGGATCCTGTTGATGATGCATCCAAGACCTTCAACATAACCATTTTCCTTTTGCCCACCAACGTCACGTCGAGAATTCGTTATTGGATCTCGGTGCATATCCTGGCAGAGAAGATGATGGATCGATGATGGCGGAGATGACTTGTGACCATCTCGGGGCTCACGTTCACAGCGCACGAACAAGTGTCTTTTCAGTTGTGTTGATGAGGCGTTCGGACACCACAGCGCTCCGAGTGCAGTCCAACTCCGGTGGTGTGTGGCACCTGACCACATTAAACAAAGACTGGTCCCCGACTGCCTCGCAGTGTGACGCTAGTTTCCAGCAATCACACAAAACATTTTGGCCAACTTATATTTCAGAGTCTCTCCTTCTACTGACCTGACTGTGGTCTGAGAGTATTTCACAAGCTCTGTTTTGATGTCTTTCCCTACAATTCTGGGAATAAAGGTTTAAAAAAAAAGAGCCAAAGGATTATTCAGCAGGGATTGTAAGTTTTATGTATAAGAATAGAACAAAACCGTTGATGGGAAAGACTTTTCCTGTAACAAAGACATGAAACAGACAAGACTTTTGGATCTTGAGGGGATTGAAAGCGTTATCTACATCACAAATTTATGTTTTACTGATTATTTAGTCCGCTTACTTACAACCATCTGATACAGATTGAAATGGCAGCCATTGGCAAAATTTGTTAGATACAATCTGATTGGTTGGTCACAATGACACTTCTGAGGTTTTATAGGTTCTTAAGGGTTAGTTTAATAAAAAGCTCTGCAGTGAGTGTTTCTGAGAATGTACCAGATTTCCATCTGCAGTCAATTTTATCTCTTAAAACTCATCTTTGGTAATCAAAATGACATATTTTAAAGGTTTTTCCTGTGAAAATAATTTCTTCATGCCTTAAAATAGCTTGAATTTACCTCTACACCCTTGCTTCATTTAGTATACGCAATAGAATATGCAAATGAGCCCCGCCTCCACTCACTCACTTAAGCTCAGAATGCTCAACTGTAGTAAACGCTACACAATGGCAAGTGGAAAGTTTAAGTGGAAGTTTACTTCAGCCATATTCAGTGGCAGTTCAGTGGTGGTTCTTCTAAAAATCAGCATACTTAGAAACGCTTTGAACATCATAGAAAGTCACTGTGGAAAAGCTCTGCCCGTCATGCCGACGGGATGTTTGTGGCGGTAAGAAACAGGCGGTGAAACAGCAAAGGCCGCTACTGCTCTTGAGTGTCTCTTAAAGTCCCCCTGTGGTGAAAATTAAGCTTTTAATGTTGTTTATATGTCTATGTGGTGTTCTTTAATATGCTTTAATACAAACCATGTGCAAATTAATAAGTCGACACCATTGCTGAGTTTTTTCTCCTTTAAAACTGCAGTGAACCAAAGACCGTCTCAAAAACACGGTTTGAAATCGCTGGTGTTTCTGACGACACAAACTACCTTGTAACCAATCAGATCAACGTGTGATCGTCAACGAGTGGATCTCTGAGCTGGTGTGAGTGAGTGGAGGCGGGGCTCATTTGCATATTCATAGAATCGCGTATACTAAATTAGGCAAGGGTGAAGTCACAAAAAAAATCTTCATGCCTTAAATTTTCTTGAATAAGAAAAAAACATTTAAATATGTAATTTTGGTGAGTTTTAAGGGATAAAATGATTGACTACACGGGGACTTTACAGATTTGATGCCACTAACCTGGCAAACTTTTCTAGATTCTTTCAAATCTTTTAAACATGACTTTGTTTCCTGTTAGATGGTCAAAACCTTCTCACCAGATCCTGGAAACTGCATAAAGTCAGCCAATCAGATTAGAACTTGCCAGCTCAAGAAACTCTTTGCCACTTTTGTACAGTATGACTCAGCGTCTGTGAACAGACTATGGATGTGCCGTCTGAGACAGTCCAGCATGAGCAGATGTTTAACAGTATCCAAATGGAGATGGGCACTAACAGTTTTGTTTTATTTGTGTCCCTCACAGATGTGTATTTCATCGCCACCCTGTCTTTTGTGTGGAAGGTGACAGCCATCACTTTGGTCAGCTGCCTTCCACTCTACATCCTCAAATACCTGCGACGACGCTTCTCGCCTCCGAGTTACTCCAAACTGACCTCTTGAACCCTTTACTGCCTCACTCGCCTCAGTCCGGCTTGCTCTCTAACCGCTAACTCGGCTCAAACAAACCTAAAACTGCTGGAACGTCAGGTTTGATTCACTCCTTCATTCACCCTGATACTAAAATCACAAGTCTGATTTTTCAAATTTTTTGGTCATCGAGCCAGTTTAGTAGTTTAGCAGTCTGGTTAGCCCTGAGCAGGTGCTCATACCGACAAGAATGGACCCTTGTATGACGCAGTCCAGACGCCGTTCGCACTGAATCATGTAATTTCTCTACTGTTTAAGTTGCAGTGAATCACTCTCCCTGAGGAAGACTAAACACACTGGTTAGCTTTGGGATTCATCCATGATAGAGACGACAGGGAAGTTTTTCTGTGAGATTTAATAATCTATTGCTATTATGCCTCTCGATTGCATTTGTATTCTCATGTGAAAAGGAAAAATTTGCACAAAGATGAAAAGGGAAATTGGAGTTGACTTGTTTTAGGGTGTTTTTGGTACCTTTTTATTTATTTTCCAAAACTACTGAATTTATGTGACTTGAAAGGATCTGATTAGGTTATATTTGTAACATTTTACAATAAGGTTCCATTAGTAAAAGTTATTGCGTTAATATCTTTGTTTGTTAACATTTGTTGATTAAAATACAATTGTTCATGTTAGCTGAGGTCCATTCAATAATATTAACAGATAAATCTTTTTATTTTAAATAAAATAAATTCTGACTTATCAAAATTCTCAAAATTGTGAAATATAAATTTGCAGTACTGTTTTTTTTTTTTTTTTTTTGCAATTGCGACTCAAAATTGTGACATAAATTGCTGTTGAAAGTTTTTCTCATTTCAACCAGAAAAAAAGTAATTCCAAGTTTATCATAATCCTGAGAAAAAAAGTCTTAATTGCAAGATATAAAGTCGAGATATATATACCCACTATATATACCCACTTCTGACTTTTTTCCTCGAAATTGCGAGATATAAACTTGCAATACTTTTTTTTGTAATTGGGTCTATATTTTTAAAATTGTGCAATCAATTGTGAGTATTAAAGTCTTTTTATCTCATAATTTGGACTTTATAACTTGCAATTGCAAGTTTATATCTCACAATTGCGAGATATAAACTTGCAATCCTGTTTTTTTGTTTGTTTGTTTGTTTTCTGCAATTGCGACTCAAAATAGCTCAATTGCAATTGCCAGTTATGTGTACAATTTACAGATACATTGTAATTGCAATTGTCTTTTAATCTCGCAATTCGGACTCTATAACTTGCAATTGTGAGTTTATATCTCACAATTATATCTCAGATATAGTCACAATTCAGCAAAAAAAGGTCTGAATTTCTTCTGACTTTATTAAATTGCGAGATATAAACTTCTTTTTTGTTTTGCAATTGCGACTTTCTCAAAACGTTTTATCTCCCAATTCAGACTATAACTCGCAATTGCGAGTTTAAATCTCAGTTCTGAGAAAAAGATAATAAAGTCACAATTCTGAATAGTCGCAATTGCAATTATGAGAAGTAAAGTCAGAATTGAGGGGTATAAACTCGCAATTGCAATAAGGTGTAAGATAGAAACTCTCAAACTTAACTGATGTTAACAAATGGAACCTTATTGTGAAGTGTTACCATATACAGTAGATGTGTGATTTTTGGTGTTCAGATCATTCTTGTGCTAGTTTGAGTGTTGTTTTTTTTTTTTTAATGGACACTGAATTTATTAACTAGGTTAACTGGAAATGGAAATGTTTTATTAGCATACTAACCAACCACTGCTAGTCACTGCAGGGTTAATACGGTGCCATAAAAAACTGTGCTATTTTAGCATCCTCCTGTCCACAGTAGTGTTTGTCCATTCTTGTGGTGACCTCTGACGCTAGACATGCTCACTTTGTACCCCAACCTCCCCCGTCTGACCATTATGACCAGGAGAGTCTTTTTAAGACTACTCCCAATCACTGGTTTACAGAGCCAAATCCCATGATGCATCAGTCAGCACTAAACGCTGTAATCTTCTCCTCGAGGTGTCCTTAAACCCAATGTTTGTCTGTTAATGATCCCGAATGCGATGTGCACTTAGCATTGATCACTACGTTGGTGTCTGTGTTTTTAGTGCCATATCATCTTTCACCTTCAGACACTTTATTGTGTTGAACTGACAGACTCTTGCATGGATCAGAGTTTGTACAGATTGTGATGTGGACCTAGACTTAGACCGAATGCCATGATCTTCTCCTGACTACTTTTTGTGCTGACTGGTTTTTATGTTTATATGAAGATGCTTTTTTGTTTGGTAATGTAATCTGCTGAATTGTAAATAACATAAAAATGGCTTTTATTTATTATAATTTTTTCTTATTTGTGTTGGAATTTGCACTCTAATACTTGCAGAATAAAAAAGGGACAAGTGTGTCTCAGGATAAGAGGTGTTTCAAATAAAAAAGGTCTTTTCTTAACTAATTCTCTGCTTGTGTCTTAATACAGTATAATTTCTACATATATTTCATGTAATATCATATCTCCAATAATGCTTATATATATATATAAGCATTATTATATTATTATATATATATATATAATATTTTATATATATATATATATATATATATATATATATATATATATATACTGTATATAGGAAGAAACAGAAGATACTTCTTTCAAAAACATAAAAACAACTCTTATCAACCCCAAACTTTTGAATGGTAGTGTATATGAAAAAAAAAAAATATATGAAAAAAAAAAATATATATACACATTTTTTTATGTATATATATATATATATATATATACATTTCTTTCATATACACTACCATTCAAACATTTGGGGTTGATAAGAGGTTTTTTTATGTTTTTGAAAGAAGTCTCTTCTGTTCAACAAGCCTGCATTTATTTGATTAAAAAATACAATAAAATCAGTAATATTGTGAAATATTATTACAATTTAAAAGAATTGTTTTCTATTGTAATATATGTTAAAATGTAATGTATTCCTTTGATCAAAGCTGAATTTTCAGCATCATTACTCCAGTCTTCAGTGTCACATGATCCTTCAGAAATCATTCTTATATGATGATTTGCTGCTCAAGAAACATTTCTCATTATTATCAATGTTGAAAACAGTTGTGCTGCTTCATATTTTAGTGGAAACAGATTCTTTCATGACCGAAGATCAAAACAACAGCATTTATTTTAAATAGATTTTTTTGTAACATTATACATTTATTTTCTTTTGATCAATTTATTGCATCCTTGCTGAATGAAAATATTAATTTCTCACTGAAATAGTAAGAGTAGAATGCCTTTCTGAACACAGCCGTTGTGTGTTATAAAAATGTGTCATGTTTCACCAGAAGGGGGCGTCTCAAAAATGAATGCAGACTGCATTAACAGTAGGCTGGCCTGATTGTAAGGCTTCAAACATAAGTTCATGATAACATTAATAAATCAAACAGATATGGACAATAATAATGCTACAGATCGATTGAACACCATTGAAACTTTCTTTGTGCTTCTGGCTTTTCGTGTGCCTCCTTGATTCTACATCATAATGTGTTGTTGATGAAATGAGCTCTTTGGGTAAAGCGTATCATTACTCCTCTGTCATGTGGTGCGTACTGCGGTGTGCCAGACGCTGCAGTGCACGTGATGTCGAGCTTTATTATTAGACAGCACACAGCAGTGATCGTCGCCTGTGTGTCCATGCCACATCAGTCCCAGAGGAAGAGCTGGCGTGAGACTGAGGGAGAAGACGAGCATGTAAGCAAGGACACAGATGATGGGATTATATATATGTGAGAGTGAAATGATGTTGGATGGATTTGTTCCTGTTGCATCTGCAGCCAATGAGCTTTCTGCTCAACATTTAAACAGCTGAGCAGTGTTTGTTGTAGAAGTTTGCAGCGTGCTTTTAAAGTTCCTCTTAAACCCTCCACCTTCCCCAGCTCCACATGTATTTATATGTACATAAACATACAGATACATTTGAAGTGGATCAAAACCTTTCATCAAAGTTATACATGAATTTTGAACGGTATACCTGTTCTTGTCTTTGGACAACTTTGATTCACTTTTTTGATCCACTTCAAATGTTGAGTGTGTGAATACGTATACACAAACACACACATGCATAATGTTGTTCTGATGAAACACTGGATACACACGGATCCTGACTTGCCCTGTTATATTCCGTTGTGTACCACAACAGAGGATTTGGACATTGATAAATCACTTAAAGAGGAGTGTGTTGAGGCGGCTCTCACACCCCAGCAGAGCTATTTATACACACACAACAGCCTGGAATGTTTGATTTGCTTTTAAAAGCTTCACCTCTGCTGACAGAGATTTTCTTAAGAGTTTTCAGTAGTTCTTGTGATCATAACCACACCTCGAGGCACAATAATAATAAACAGACTCATTGTGCTAAATACATTGTGTTTTATATATATATATATATATATATATATATATATATATATAAACATATATATGGGTTGTCAAATCGATTAATCACAACTATATATGTATGTATATATATATATATATATATATATATATATATATATATATATATATATATATATATACACACACTTATATATACCAAATGTTTGTTAGACGAGATTAAGCTCAATTAACACACACACACACATATATACAGTATATATGCCTATATATATATATATATACATATATATATATATAGTTCCAATAATTATTTAAAAATGCTTTTTCTTTTGAGCTTTCTATTTATCAAACAATCACCATTAAGAATAATAATAATTGTTTCTTGAGCATCAAGTCAGCATATTAGAATGATTTCTGAAGGATCATGTGACACTGAAGACTGGAGTAATGATGCTGAAAATTCAGCTTTGATCACAGGAATAAATTACATTTTAAATGATAAATATGTTTAATTATATAAATCATTATTATTATTAAAACTGCTTTCTTGGTATTTATAAAGTAAGGCATTGGAATATTTATTGTGTTGTTTTGCCTCTGTCGTTGTGTGAGTGGTCGTCATCAGTCATGTTTGACAGATATCAGATACTCCCCACTCCTCTCTGTTACAAGGGAGACTAATCCCAAACCTGAGAGCTGAATTGTTGTCCATTAATCCGGAATGGGAGATGGAGATTTAAGTTTCGCTGCTCCAACTGGAAACTTCAGGAATTCTATACAGATTCCATTTGTGTGAGAGGATGATTCTCCGTGTAGTGTGTGTGAAATGTTGCCCAGAGCCACGTGGAATAAAAAACTGCTCTTTCCAAGTAAACTATAGAAATTCCCAACGAATCATCAGGTTGTCCATATTTCCCACATTTACATAACACACAGAAATCATCCTAGTAATGCATTCACCAGGAGAGATTTTTCTTTTGTCAACATGAAATGGCCTCTATTAATAGTTATAATAAATGTTCAGCTGAATTTGTAATGGTATACAAACTCTTCTTTATAGAGATATTGCAGAAATAGTAGAAGCAAAATGGAAAAAATGGCAAGTTAATAGAAAATTTTGGACCTGATCAAGCACATGGCCTGAAGATTTTCCCGAAACATGCTGAAAGTTTTCCATGGGACGTGATATAATATGCCATTTCCATATGAAATCTGATTGCTTAAGTAGAAATGTTGCTATTGGAAAAGTCAAAAGTTGTGCTGCTGTAACGCAGACTTGACGGTGATGGAAACAGTTCTGGGAACCTGGAAAATGTGTGTCGTCTCAGCAAAAGATGGGACTGCAAATCGTCGTCTGGAAAGATACGTTGCTCCGTATTAATTTACTCATTCACGATTTGTGTTGCATAAGAGTGCTGTCACAGTGAAGGAATGTGCATCTGTTCTCTCAGGTTAAACGTGCACTCGTTTCAAACCACATGAATCTTCCTCTTCACCTTCAGTGTTTCCGATGTGCATCACGTCACCGGTGGCACTGGTGAACCTTTAGGCATATGCTTTATGCCAGATCTGTAGATGTACAGAAATGGTCTAATTCAACCAAGAAGTGATGTACAATGAATTGAAAAAGAAGGCCTGTGTCCAGACGTTTTCCAGAGGTTGTGTAGGATCCAGTCAGTGAGAGCAGCACTTCATTCATTTCCAATGTTTAAACAAGTCAGTGTATCATATCGCAGAATTTTCCGGGATAAACTTTACAACAGAGTTTAGCCAAACGGCCGCTTCATGGTCGCACTCGTCAGCCCCGTGCAGTTTATTTTGGCGTCCTTCGCCATCCCAGAATGCAGCAGCTTTTTCATCTGGGCACTGGGAGAAGCTGTTAATGTGTTACATTTGATTCTCTTGAAGAGTTTACTGCTTAGGTTTACCTAATCGCACTTATTTGATGGAAGCTGGTGCTTTTCAGCATTTGGCGTTTGATTATGCCATAATCAGACGTGATTTAATACGTAAAATGAAGTTGCTGGTTTCTAAACACACTGATATGGTTGAGGGAAGTAAAACTCACGTTATCTGATTATGTCCACTTTTAAAGCCTGATGGGTGTATATTAAATGCCTTATGATAAATAAACCTTGTTTTATGACCTTTTTTTTTTTTTGCATTTAAATATGAACAACATTAGCTTTTCAGAAACGTTTCACTGCTGTCCAAGTTAAGCATGTCAAATAAACTTTGAAACTTTTGGATGAATTTCAAGACTAGCCCAATATTTGGGATTAGAAGGGGAAAAAATTCATAAATAAACCATGCCATATTTTCCATGGAAAATTTTATGGGTGTATAAACTCTTATTTCAACCATAATTTAAATCCTGGTTGTTACTGTATATTATGTCATTTTAGTGGATATAAATAATTTTGTCATATATAATGTTTTTTAAATTGTGTGTGTGTGTGGTAT